>JAFEMH010005990.1:0-140367 GCA_022495995.1 Adenophora triphylla var. japonica
GACATCTTTAGGGTTGTTGAGATCTCGAGGCATCGACCTTTCCATTGGCCTTGGTGACCGTCACAATGTTGGAGAGCAATCGGGTACTCAATTACTCATGAATGTGAGCATTTCTTCAATTTCTTCTTTCACTCAAGGACCACTCGGCTTGATCTTGCGCAATTTCGCTTGATAGGCTTGGATTCGGATCCGGGAATTATGTGCTCCACGATTGAGGATCGAGTCTGGCATGTCTGATATGACCCAGCGAACACGTCAACATACTCTTTGAGGAGATTTATCGGGCTTCTTTTACGCATCGGCAAGAAACTGCCCACTTGTGTCTTTAGGCTCTTGCACTGACCTCAGGTTCACTTTGGTCATAACCTCTTTGGTAGCTTGGGCCCGGTTGTCCTCTTGGTCAACTACACGCTCGAGAACTTCTCTAATGTATTGTTCGTTTAATGTGTCTGCTTCTTTATCAATTGAGTTATTAACGTCTTTTAAGTTGTTTATTAACTTATCAGTTGTTAAAGTGGCTATGAGGGGATACTCCGAAAGATCATACCTTTCATTAAACGAGAATGGGAATACATGGTTGGCTACATTATCATAGTCTTCCGGCGTAAGGCCATTGGACGACTCAGAGGACTGGACTCTGACAAGGAATGAGTCAGAGGGTTTGAGACCGGGTTTAGGGAGATGTGGGTGCAGGCCCAGCTTGTCTTCCAGTTCCGCCTGGCTTGCCCTTAGTCCGGTGAAAGTTACCCAATTCTTCAGTGGCATTGCTGGATGCTTGATGAGGGTTCGGGGATCGAGAGGCTTGGCTTCTGCTGTCCCAATCATGGCGATCATGCTGTTTTCAGAGCCCAGGTCAATCAGGTTTGGCACCTCCATGACTTCTTCAAAAAGACTCTGTAGAGCTGGTCCACTGAGAGCGTCTTCTATGAATTCTGGTTCCTTCTGCTTTGGAGTTACTGTCTCGAATGTGGCCTCGGCGGCTGATCTGAACAATCTGTTTCCCATGGAGAGTACCTTGAGTTGCTCTTCCGTATCTGGGATTCCCTTGAATGTGTACTCATGCTGGACTGTGGTGGCAGTTGGACCAGGTAGAGCTGTGATGTCGAGGAACGCTCCCCTTATTGGATTAGCCTTGAGTCCTCTGAAACGCTTGAGGTCCTGTGCTAGCTGTTCCATCCTTTCTGTAGTCTCTGTGCTGACTATCCCTGCTTCTTTCTCATCTTCATCAGTTCCACTGTCGGTCCCCTCAGTTCTGCTGTCGGTTCCGCTGTCGGTCCCCTCAGTTCTGCTGTCGGTTCCCCTGTCGGTCCCCTCAGTTCTGCTGTCGGTTCCCCTGTCGGTCCCCTCAGTTCTGCTGTTGGTTCCCTTGGTGAAGTAATGAGCGAGGTTGAAACTGTAAGGTCGGAGGTTGGGTGTGCCGTCGGAGGTTCCCCTTTTGCGGGCTGCTGCCTTGTCGCGGGCGAGCCTTTTGTTTTCCTTGATGTCAGCCGGTGTTGGCACATAGCCAAGCCCCTGGACTGTGGTGTGGTCCTTGACTTCGATGACTTGGTGTTGGCCCTGTAACCTTTTGCCGAGCCCCAGTCCTGGGATGAAGTTCATGAGTTTCATCATCTTCATGGCAGGAGGGATCTTGTCGTGAGACAGTGGAAGGTCCACGTTGCATATTTGGATCTTGGAGGTCTCCAGAGTGAATCCAGTTAATGCCATGTCGTCACTATGCTTGATTTCCAATACAGGAATGTCGTTGGTGCTGGTCCCCTCGGTGGTGACGCTGTCGCCGTAGACTGTGGTTAGCTCGTTGCCTTGCATGAACTTGAGGCACTGATGAAGGGTGGATGCCACGCCATTGATTTGATGCAGCCAGGGACGCCCCAGGATGGCTGTGAAAGTGATTGGAATGTCCAACACTTGGAATTCGGTGGGGATCATCCGCTTGCCGAACCAGATATTAAGAGTAGCAACCCCGAGAACCGTACGGGAAGTAGAGTCATAGGCCTTGACAGTGTGGACTGAAGGCTTCAGATCTGTAGGCTTGATGTCAAGCAGGTCCATCATCTTGGCGGGCAAGACATTCATTCCGGAACCTCCGTCTACCAACACACGGGGAAGGCGACGCTCGTCCAGCTGGACTGTGATGTAGAGCGGCTCATTGTGATCAACTTCAAATTTTGGAAGGTCCAAATCTGTGAAGGTGATAATGCTACATAGTGGATGTTGCCGATCATACTGAAGAGATCAAGCAGACCGTCTCGCTTGAACCAAGAACTCTCTAACTTCCCCGAGGGTCATCAATGCATAGTTCCCGCCTCTGCAACCACCGTCGCGCACCGACGTTCAAACAACAAGCCTAAGTGCAAACCATGGGAACACTCCCTCCCTCACGGAGAGGCACTCCAAACCAAGCATCTCCGGGATAGAATCATGGACTAAAGCCGCCTAATGCCCCCGGAATGTGTCTACAAATCCAACGAATCGAGAGAGGACATTATGGCCCTAGCGCTAACGAGAAATCCTCCTCTAAACTATGGCTCAACTCAAAGCAACCTATTCTTAAGGGACCAAGCCTCGATGTCGCCGGCCCCGACCCGATCGTCAAATCCATGTATTACCACCCTAAGGCCACCAAAAAGCCAACTGAGCCGTAACCGCAACCCGGCCCGCCCGAAGACACAAGTTCCGTGAAGGAGGACCCGATCCTCACTCACCCAAGGCACCTGTAGCGAACATTTCCCTTTGGTCCTCGCCACATCTTCATACCCTCACAAGCTCAAGCTAGAGGAAAGCTTTTCCGCCCGCACCTATGGTCTCCGTGACGCAACCCGTACGAAGTAATTCAGGGACATGATCGGCAACATTCCACTACGACAAACATTATCATCAACCTTCAGCAGCATTTGGACTCGCCAAAAATTTGGGGCCGATCACAATGAGCCGCTCTACATCACTGGTTCACCTGACAAGCGCCGCCTTCCCCGTGTGTTGGTAGACGGAGGTTCCGAATGAATGTCTTGCCCGCCAAGATGATGGACCTCGCTTGGACATCAAGCCTTACGTAGATCCGAAGCCTTCGCCCACACCGTCCAAGGCCTATGATCTCCACCTTCCCGCACGCCTCGGGGTTGCTACTCTAAATATACGGTTCTGGGCAAGCGGATGATCCCCACCGAATTCCAAGTGTCGGGACATTCCTATCACTTTCACAAACCCATCCCTGTGGTACGACCCCGGCCGCATGAAATGAATGGCGTGGGCATCCTACCCTTCACCAATGTATCAAGTTCATGCAAGGCAAACGAGCTAATGATGCCTGCTACTTGGTGACGACGTCACCACCGAGTGTGGACCAAACACCAACCCGGCATTCCAGTTGTTAGACATCAAGCAATTGATGCATTGATATGGCATTAACCGGATTCATACTGCTTGGAAACCTCCAAATATCCAAATATGCAACGTGGACTCCCTTCAACTACCTTTCTGGGACAAGATCCCTCCCGACATGAAGATGATGAAACCTCATGAACTTCAAACATCCCAGACCGGGGGCTCGACAAAAGGTTACAAGTGCCAACACCAAGTCATCGAAGTCAAGGAACACCACTACACCAGTGGCTCCGGCTATGTGCCAACACCACTCGATATCATAGAAAACAAATGTGCTCGCCGAAGACACACTAAGGCAAAGAAGTCCGCAAAAGGGGAACCTCCAATGGCACACTCCAACCTCCAACCTTACAAGCTCGACACTCGCTCATTACTTCATCAAGGGAACCAACAAAGCAGAATCCCGAGGGGACCGATAAGGTGAACCGACAGCAGAACCGAGGGAAACGAGCAAGTGGAACCTGGACAACATAACCGAGTGGAACCGACATGGAACCGACATCGTAACCGAGGTGGACCAAAAGTGGAACCCGATGAAGATGAGAAATAAGCAGGAAAAGTCAGCACTGCGTAGACTACATGTAAAGGGATGGAAAAGCCTGCAGCACTGACCTCAAGCGTTTCGCATAGGACTCTAAGGCTAATCCGAGCAGAGGAGCGTCTCGACATCACAAGCCCTACTGTGACCAATTAAGCCACTACAGCTCAAAGCATGAGTACACATTCAAAGGAATCCTAAACATGAGAAGAGCAAATTTCGAGACACTTTCATGGGAAACAGATCTGCTTGCTGGGTCAGCGCCGAGGCCACATTCGAGACGCAAGAATCTCCAAAGCGTAGGAACTAAAATTCATAGAAGTACTCTCAGCTGACCCGCTCTACAGAAGTCCAGTTTTGAAGAAGTCATGGAGGTGCCAAACCCGATTGGGACACCGGGCTCTCGAAAACAAAGCATGACGCTAAGGGATCGGGATGTGCAAGAGGAGCCAAGTCTCTTAACCCCGAACCCTCATCAAGCATCCAAAGCAATGCCATCGAAAAATGGGTAACTTACACCGACCAAGGGCAAGCCGATGTAGAAATGGAAGACAAGCCGGGCTGCAATCACATCTCCCTAAACCCGATCTCAAACCCTCCGAGTCATTCTTGGTCAAAGTCCAAATTCTCCGAGCCGTCCAACGGCCTCACGCCGGAAGACTATGATAATGTAGCCAACAATGTATTTTTGTTTGTATTTAATGAAAAGTCTGACCTTTCGGAGTATCCCCTCATTGCCACTTTAACAACTGACAAGTTAACAAACAACTTAAAAGACGTTAATAATGACTCAATTGATAAAGAAGCAGACACACTAAACGAACAATACATTAGAGAAGTTCTCAAGCGTGTAGTAGACCAAGAGGACAATCGGGCTCAAGATGCCGAAGAGGTTATGACTAAAGTGAACTCCGGGGTCGCCGCAAGAGCCTAAAGAGACACAAGGCGCTTTCTTCGCTTACGTAAAAGGAAGCCCCGATAAATCTCCTCAAAGAGTATGTTGACGTGTTCGCCTCGGTCATATCGTGACATGCCAGGACTCGATCCCTCAATCGTGGAGCACATAATTCCATTAGATCCAGAATCCAAGCCTATCAAGCAGAAATTGCACAAGATCAAGCCAGAGTGGTCCTCGTGCGAGTGAAAGAAGAAATTGAGAAAATGCTCCGCATCGGCTTCATCGTAGTAATTGAGTACCCAACCTCGGCTCTCCAACACGCACGGCCACCAAGGCCAATGGAAAGGTCAGATGCTGTGTGGATTTCCGAGATCTCAACAAGGCCAACCCTAAAGATGATTTCCCACTACCCAATATCGACTTGCTAGTCGACACCACGGCAAATTTCGAAGTAAAGTCCTTCGTGGATGGGTTTGACGGATACAATCAGATCAAAATATCCGAAGAAGATCAAGCCAAGATCGTTTCACACTCCGTGGGGGACATATTGCCACCTGGCCATGCCATTCGTTTAAAGAACATTGCTACTTACTGGGCCGCAATGTACCTTCACTTCTATGAAATGATTCACAAAGAAATTGAAGTGTATGTCGACGACATGATCATCCACTCCAGAGGATCGATATGCATCACACGATAGATTTCCGAGAAAGTTCTTCAACAACACTGTAAAGCACTCCATGAGATTGAACCCCGCAAAGTGCACCTTTGGCGTCAAGCAAGGCAAAGTACTAGGTACATGGTTACGTAAAGAGGTATCGTAAGCCGATCCCAAGAAAATCAAGGCCATCATTAACATGAAGCCGCCACGTACACCGACGTAAGTGAAAAGTTTTATGGGAAGACTTCGTACATCGCCGCTTCATCAATCGCTTGACATCTCTCTCGCGAGCCAATGTTCAAACTAATGAAGAAGAATGCCGACATCAAACGGGACTCCGAGTGCCGCACAACTTTTTAAGAAAATCAAGACATACTTGGTGAATCCCCCAATCCCGTGCTCGCCACGAAGATAAGCCACTCCTCCCGTACCCGACAGCCAAAGACACGTTAATTGGAGCAATGTTGGCACAAGAATAGAAAGATTCCAAAGTTGAGCATGCAATCTACTTCGTAAGCCGAAAGCTTTAGTGGAAGTGAACTCACTACTCAAAGATTAGAGAAAACTTGTACCGCCTCGTACGGGTAGTCGGGAAACTTAAACACTACATGCAATCACATTCGGTGTTCCCGGTCTCCAAGATGGACCCCGTCGATATCTCTTAGCACAAGCCATCTCTGTCAATGAGACTAGCCAAGCGGTCATTCTTCCCGGCTGAATTCGACATCAAGTACATGGTCGAAAATCAACAAAGGGCGTAGTAATGGCAGATCACCGGCGTACTTCCCAAGCAAAGGAACTTAAGGGTCCCGATCCGCAGCTTCTGCATGACGGATCTTCTCACTGACAAAGGCAAACCGCCGGCAACTCTTCTTCGATGGGGCAGCCAACAAGAAGGGAAATGGTATTGGAATGCTTTTGGTTGATCCTAAAGACGAGCACACTCCCATAGCCTTCAAATCAATTTTGAAGCAACCAACAATGCAAAAAGAGTACGAAGCTTCGTGTAGCCGGCCTAGAAGCCGCTCTTGAGCGCAACATCTCGAACCGGAAGTATATGGAGACTCAAAGATTGATCATCAATCAAGTGTCCAAAAATGGAAGACGATAGATTCTCGACCTCCGTAAGTACCACACGCATACGGAGGAGCTCATTGCTCGCTCAAGGACATCTCTTTCCATTATTTGCCAAGATACAGAAACCTCTTCGCAGATGCCCCGGCGACCCTAGCATCTCTTGTCGAAATTCCCAAAGTGGAAATCCGCAAACCCTCGTAATAGGCAAGACTTGAAACACCCGCCTATTGCTGCGAGATCGAAGTTGAACATGAACCGATCGACGAACCCCGGTACAATCAAATCTACCAAGCACTTCCAAAACGGAGAAGCTTCCTTCACAAATGAAGATGGAAAATACAAAGAAGTGGATCAAAGCCAAAAACATGATGGCACTAAAATGCCCGGCATCCCATTTTGTCATTTTGGGGGGTAATGTTGTACAAGAAGCGCCACTCAAGGACCACTTCCTCCTGTGTAAATAAAGAAAAAGCCAGCGAAGCTAATGAACGAAGTTCACAACGGAACCTCGCGGTCCGCATACGAACGCCAGCATTGACACTGGGATCATCCTCCGTACGGTTACTATTTGGTATCAATGGAAACAGATCGCATCCAAGCTTCGTTTAATTGCGACAAATGTCAACGGTTCTCCAACCTCACAATAATCACATCCTCCTCACGTAACTATATTGCATGACTACGCCTACGGCCTTTCGCCACATGGGGAATCGACGTCATCGGCAAAATCACTCCGCCGTGGAGCAATGGTCACGAGTTCATATTAGTCGCAATGACTACTTCACCAAATGGGTAGAAGCTAGATCATACAAGGTACTCGAATTCTAAAAAGGTAGCCGAGTTCATTAAAGAGAACATCATGTGTAGATACTGGTGCCCAACAAGATCATATCCGACAATGGGACCCACTTTGAAGGAGATTTGTGACTAACCTGTTGATCGAGTTCAGAGTTACACGCCATTAAGTCTTCTCCCTACAGACCACAAACTAATGGTGCAAGAGAGGCAAAGAAACAAGACTCTCGCAATGATAATCGTAAAATGACCGTCACAAAGTCGATCGCCCGAGAAGCTACATCTAGCTCTCTCTCGGGGATACGTAACACGGGCCGAACCGCCACAGTGGGAGACTCCTTTCTCACTTACATACGAAATGGAAGCAATGTTGCCAAAGGAATTGGAAATTCCATCCCTCCGAGTCCTCTTGGAAAACAAAATCAATGAAGTCGAATGGCTTCGTGAGCCTTCACGACGAACTAGCTCTACTCAACGAGCGCAGATTGAAATCCATGGAGCATACTCGTGCCTACCAAAGCGTAATGGCCCGAGCATTTGATAAGAAAGTCAAGATCCGAGACATCGAGAAGGCGACTTGGTGCTCAAGGAAAGCCTCCTACGCAAACTCAATCCCCTCGAAAAGTGGAAGCCTACCTCGGATAGGCCCATTTGTGGTACAAAGAATCTTCTCCTGAGGAACCATGAAATTAGCAGATTTGGACTCGAAACCCTTTCGTTAACCCCGTGAACGGAAGCAAGCTCCGCAAATACTTTGTTTGGAGGAAGAACACGAGTCAACTCTCCTTCCCCATACACCACCCTCGCAAAATTAATGTGCTAAAAGAGTAATACCCAACTAGATACATTCCCGATAATGATCCAGGTAAAAATAGATCGCACTTCTTTTGTCTTTTTTTCTCAAATATCACTCTAAAGTGTCGAACTACGGTGACTCCGAGCCCCTTAGTCCAATTGTAAAAGGGGAACGTAGGCACCATCATTGGTTCGGTCTCAAAACAAAAAAAAAAACAAATAAGCACCAATCGCTTGTGTTTCGAAAAACTCTTTAAATTAACCTACGTATTAATGATGGTTAAAACAATCTTTGATGAGTTCAAGCACGGCCAACTTCGACTCGCTACACGCTAGCAAAACTACAATAAACATTAATCAATTAATGTGTCTAAATGACAAGTGGGTGGATACTCCTGACAAAGCAAGGTCAACCTAGTCCCCCGTACTTGGTCCTTCATCCTTCCTCCCCTTCCCTTTCCACGGCGAGTATTCTTCACCTTCACAGGAATATCCCCGTAGTCCTTCTACCTCGGCTCTGACCCTTCCCGACGCCTCCGTCAAACTCTCGCAGCTCGCCAACGCGGCCCTTTCCCTAGCTCTATCACGAGCCGCCTCTCCAAGTCATCACGACCATGCTCGATCGGCCGCCCGACTAGTATTGGCCTCATGATCAGCCTTGTCATCCCCAAGCACAACCCGAGGGTTACCGCCACTTCGGCCCTCCTCAAAGTCGAGCCGTCGTGGTAATCAAGGCCCAACAACTCACTCCTTCTCCACAAAATGGCCATCTCGTGTCTCCCCCATACACTCCTCATACAAGTTCAAATACCGCATAGATAGAACAATGCCCCCTCTCCTAGTGAAAGAGAACCCCGGGCAGAAAGGACGTATGTTGCCACAACCGCGTGAGAAGCACATAGCGTCAAAGGATCTTCCATCTGGGAAGAGATCCCACCTCGAAGGTAGCAAAGATTACCCAAACCCATCAACGGCACATGCTCCACTCGAACTGTCTCAAAGACCAATGATGGAATATAGAAAGCAATCGGACACCCCGGACTCTTACAACAAGAAGACCCTCCGAATGGTCCGACATGTTTCAGTAACTTCCAATGAGGAACCCACCATCGCAAATGACGCTGTGCGGAGTCTCGGCCATCCGTAGCTCCAGCTCACTCGATTGCCCCTATCACCAAAGAACGCCGAGAAAAGGACCAAAGGTCACATGACACCGGCACCTCGAGCACCATCTCGCACCGCTTCCTCAACCACGTAGCGAGCATAGCGGACTCCTCCCCACATGTATTGGCCGCCGATCGCCATCCGACCTATGCCAAGTGAACGTCTCGCCCAGATCAAAGGCACAATGTCTCTCCCGTTTTGGCAACCGCTCACCAGTGTCCAAGACACCGTGATGGCACACACCTGTGGACGCGAACGTGAATAAAGCGGCAATTGCGCACGAGCAAAAGCATCCCATGCGAAAATGCTCCTCAACACCGACAAATTTATCTGGCAAATTTCAAAATGTCAACATAATCCGTGTTCGGCATTAGTATCCCGTATGCTTCTTCACTCGAAATGCCAAGCAAAGACACTAACTTCTCAATGGTGGCCAGCCGCCCGTCAAAGGAAGAACAAGTTGCTCCACCTCGTGTCCTCCTAGTATGGCCTGTAAATCTTCAAATGCGGGCGTAATCTCGTTGTACGAAAAGCCGTACACGTGTCTCCTTACGTCCCAAGCGAGCCGCAGCCTCTCAGAGATCCCAATCCGCATGAGCTCCTTAAAAGCCCAAACCGCTTTCATCCCATAACAGCCCCTCGAAAAACCCTTGCTTTGCCTCGTATGGTGCCGTACCCACGACCGGAAACTATCCAAATATCGCTCTTGCATCTCGAGAAGATAACCTCGGAAATGGAGCCATGAAAACAAAGGAAACCTCCAACAATTCAAAGGGAAAACCATCTTTTGATCGTAAGCAAACGTAATGTTTTCAAAATTGCGTAAACCGGACCGCAATTTAAAAACAAACCGGAATTGAAGCCTGGGCCTGCCGGACGGCTTTTCAAGTTGATTTGTCAACTCGCAAAGCCACCGCTCAAAACTCGTGAACATTTCCAAACCACCTCCTCGTTCAAGCCTTGTCTAAACTATGTGTATCCATAGTTTAAATCATTCGCCGCTCGACACCACATCCGCCCGAGCTTGTGCAACAAATAGCCAATTAAGTAAATAATGGCATATAGATATAAATTTTGACCGCTCAATTTTTATGCATGTCCCATTATCATTTATTTTTGATCAACCTACTTGCTTATTTGCCAAAAAATAAAGGAAGGTAATCACTAAATGAATATTCAAAATACAAGGGTTCGCCTCAAAGGCCCTTTTCTAAGTACAAGTCAAATTGTTTGGGCAATACACACATTTGTCTAAAAATAAATAAAAAAGAGGACTACTCAGAGTCCTGCTCGTCATTCGAACACTCGAAATACTGCCCCGCCGCAGTCGGATCCACAGAGGACAGTTAATCCCCAAATTCCTCAAGGTGGGAATACGAGAAAGGCCGCCTCCGCGCCTGTGTCCCCGAGGACACTCCTCGCTCGTGTCCCGAATACGAGGAGCGACGCAGCTCCGAACCCCGCCGTCTCACCTCGTAAACCGGCCAAACCCTCGCGTAAAATCTGCCCCCACTCGCCGTGGAGGCACGAGTCCTCGTGCATGGCCTAGACGCTGACGGCTCATGCACAGCCAAGGCCTCTTCGGGAACTCCACGAGTCTCCCCGCGTAGCCGGGCTATCCCATCTATACACCTCACCGCTGGGTTGTAAGTACCGCGTACACCCGCAAATTACGAAAGTCGTCAAAAGACAAAATGTATGCACATGCAACATTTGCGTAATGCTACTATCAAGTACGTAAAATCGAAACAAAGCACTTCATCGAAGCACGGATCCACTCGTACCGAGGCCTCGCCCTCCGGAATGGAAACCGCCGCCGCTCGCGAAAACCATCGTGCCCTCATACGCCAATCGAGGGCGAGGGAGCAGTAATCCCGGATACGCAGTGGCCCTCGCCCACCTCGTGCAACACTGCGGCTCCTCGCCCGTCCTCAGAAAACCTCATAATCCTCATCCTCCAGATAAACTCGACATAGGACATACCCCGCCCGTACCGCCGCATGTAAGGAGGTGGGTCCATCTGGAACCAAAGGAATGGACTCGGACCACGCCGACTAGTCACCCTCTCACCCAAGTACATCGCGTCACAATGAAGCCCCACCAGCTTTCGCCGACGAGTAACGTCCCTAGCAAAGATGGACCACAAAAGCATCAATCCGGCTCCACCAAGTCACCCGGATCCGCGAGAAAAGTCTCGCCATGGCCAAAGGCACCTCCTCGTAAGTCGCCCGAGTGCTCTCCTCGACTTTGCCGCCTTCCTCGCCGCTTCGCTAAATCAATATGGAAGGGAACAAGGGAGCATACTCCTCCTTGGTCTCCCACCTCTCGCGGTGGAACACCTCCAAGAACCACACCCGTCAAACACATGGAAAGTTATGCCGCCTACAAAGCGTATACATACGATTACAAATGAGACAAGGAAGAGAAAAAGAAAGGAACTTACATCTAAGGCAAACACAAAATGTTCTTAACGTGTTCTCCTCTCCCCGCGAGAACCTATCCAAAGCATGGTAGAGCTCTGGCCTGCACACAGCATCCCCCATGTAAACCCCTCTCACGGCCTCCAGCCGGGCCGCTGAGCCGAGCAGAGGAAAATGACATGATGTGTCGCAGCTGGGAAACATGGTAGCCGACAAACCAAACCATAAAAACACTTCGAGCCAGCGCGCCATCGTCATCATCGTGGACCCCACCAAATATGCCTCAATACTCCTCCTCGATGAGCCTCCATCGGCCCGTACTCAAATACCCAAGCCCCTGGCATCGGTAATGTCAAAACCAAGCAGCCCCGACAACTGCTCCTGGGTGTAGCCGTCCACCCACACAAGAGTATTACCCCAGAATGGCAACCCAAGACCGCCGCAAAATCAGCTGGGAGTCACTACGCCTCCCCCACCCGAAATGGAACGCGCGGGGCGTATCCCACCGCACTCACTGTGGCAACATGCAGTAACCCTCGCCCTTCGCATCGGGGCCATCGCGGCCACCGCCGAGCAATCCCGCCAAACCGGAGTCAACCACAACCGCCGTGGACTCCTCTCTATATCCCAAGCCTCGTCTGGGAAGCATTCCCACGCCGCTCGGACCGCCTCAAAACATCAATCGCTCCTCGCCCGCAGTGAACACGGCAAGTACGTTACTACGTAAACAACATCTACATAATGCACAAACGCATATCGAAATGATGAAAAACACAGCATATAGCTATTTTTTCCTAAAAATATTCCCTCGTCTTTAGTCGAATATTCACGGTTCAAACTTTTAAAACATTTCAAAAACTCCGTCGAAATTGGAACTTTCAAAACCTTTTCGAAAATCCGTCGAACTCGGAATTTTCAAAACCATTTCTAAGATTCCGTCAAATTCGGAACTTTCAAAACATTTTTAAAAATCCGTCGTAATTCGTAACTTTCAAAAACATTTCGAAAAATCCGTTCGAATTCTGAACTTTCAAAACATTTCTCAAAGATTCCGTCGACCAAACTTTCAAAACATTTCGAAAACTCCGTCGTAATCGAAACTTTCAAAACCTTTCGAAAATTGCCGAACCCGGAATTTTCAAAACCATTTCGAAAATCCGCCGAACTCGGAATTTTCTAAAAAAACATCTCGGAAAACTCCGTCGAAAACGGGAACTTTCAAAACCTTTTCGAAAATCCGTCGAACCCGGAATTTTCATAACCATTTCGAAAACTCCCGCTAACTCGAATTTTCTAAAAATATCTCGAAAACTCCGTTTCGGAATCGAACATTCAAAACCTTTCGAAAACCGAACCCGAAATTTTCAAAACCATTTCGAAAATCCGTCGAATTCGGAACTTTCAAAAACATTCGAAAAATCCGTCGAAGTCGGAACTTTCAAAACATATCAAACATTTCAAAAATTACTCCGTCCCAAATTAAACTTAATTTAATTTACTAAAGCACCCCTAGACATGGAATTTTGCAACCAAAACTTTTATGTTGCCTCACCCATAATGTCAATTGAATCTAAGCTTTCTAGTCATTTTCTCGACAAAGGCACATCGCAAAGTCAAAAGCCCCACTTGGGCACCAAGTGCCTCTAACTCAATCCTAATCAAATTCCTAAAATTTAAGAATGCACATTCCGAAAATTAACGAAACTTCTAGAGGATGTGTTACCTCGTCTTCTGTGATCCCTTCCTTCGATTTGTGAGTGTCCTGTGAGCCGATAAAAACCTCTGTTGAATCCAATTGTGGAAGAGCGGTAGATCCGACATGCTTCTCACCAACCTCGTTTCTTCTCATTCTCGCCTCCTCCCGCGACGCAGCCCGCGACCCTAATCCGGCCGGTCCATAATGATTAACCCGCGAAGATTCGAACAAAACTCGCAAAAGGGGAAAGATTTTTCTCTCTTTTCTCTTCTCTAATCCTTAAACAATGGAAAATGGGATCCGATTTGCGTAGGCCTGTGCTGCCGATTTGAATTCTGTCAAATTGGAGTCTCATCCCGCGTGACTCTTTTACAGCTAAAAGCATTCCTTGCCACTTTGGCTCCCTCGCCTTCCCATAATCTTCAATTTTTACCCCCTTTGCCCTCAAAAGTGTAGTAAATTTCCCGCTTAGGACCTTTCTAACACCCTCTCCCCGAGGTTAAGATCCTGCTAGGGACATTTTCTAACCGTTTCGTCTCCGCACGCAAATCTCAAAACCGTCTTCTCTGACGTTAAATCACAATTCCTGTCTCCAGACGTTAAATTTTCCTGTTAATTCTCACTAACGTTTTGTCTCCCGATGTTAAATCTCAAGCCTTCTTTCGGACGTTAAATCACAATTCCGTCTCCGCACGTTAAATTTCCTTTTAGTCCTCACTAACGTTCCTGTCTCCCGTGCACGTTAAATCTCGTAACGCCGTCTTCGACGTTAAATCACAATTCAAAGCCTGCACGTTAAATTTCCTGCT
The DNA here is from genome assembly GCA_022495995.1 of Adenophora triphylla var. japonica. Lineage (NCBI taxonomy): Eukaryota > Viridiplantae > Streptophyta > Magnoliopsida > Asterales > Campanulaceae > Adenophora > Adenophora triphylla. The sequence goes on from JAFEMH010005990.1 coordinate 14,238, forward strand.
AGTTCTCACTAACGTTTCGCCTCCGCACGTTAAATCTCAAACCGTCTCTCCGACGTTAAATCACAATTCCGTCTCCAGACGTTAAATTTCCCCGTTAGTTCTCCACTCAACGTTCCATCTCCAGCACGTTAAATCTCAAACCATCTTCGACGTTAAATCAGCGTCCTGTCTCCCGTACATTAAATTTCCCTGCTAGCGCCTCCCACTAACGCCCCGTCTATAGATGTTAAATCCTCTCTTCGGCCATCCTAGTAAGCCCGAATGTCATTTCTCACTCTAGTGTAAGTGAATGCTCACCTCTCCGGCCGTCAATCGTAAGCTCCGACTATCTGCCATTTCAAAGCGCCATCAAGGTAAGCTCCGCACAACAATCCCTCTTCGGTCATCATCGTGATCCCGAACATCTCTCCTATCCCCAACAGACAAGACACGAGCGGCCAATCAACAGCTAAGCCCGCACAAACCACCCTTTCAAGAAAGCCTTTCCAAGAAATCCCTCGGAATGTAGCTTCACTGTGTTCTGACGCCTCACAATAGTCTCCATTTAGGTTCATACGCCTGGCACAATAGTCTCCATTTAGGTTCGTACGCCACAACATTCTCGCTTAGGTTCAAACGCTCATACAATAGTCTCCCACATAGGTTCGTATGCCTCACAACAAGCTCTCTACTCAGTTCGAACGCTTCACAATAGCTCTCCATTTAGGTTCGTACGCCTCTTGAACAATAGTCTCCTATTTAGGTTCGTACGCCCCTCACAACAGCCTCTTCCGCTTAGGTTCGTACACCTCACAATAGTCTCCACTGTGTGTCTGTGTGCCTCTACAACAGATTTCCTCGCTTAGGTTCCGATGCCTCACAATAGTCTCCACTTAAGTTCGTACACCTCACAATAGCCTTCACTTCTAGGGTTCGTACGCCTCACAATATTCTTTCGCTTAGGTTCGTACGCCTCATAATAGTCTCCATTTAGGTTCAAACGCCTCACAATAGTCTCGCTTTAGGTTCGTACGCCGCAATAGTCTCCACTAAGCGTTTAAATGCCTCACAACAGCTCTCGCTTAGGTCCGGCATTATAATTCTCACAATAGTCTCCATTTAGGTTCGATGCCTCACAATGGTCCCGCTCAGGTTCGATGCCTCACACCAGCCTCGCTTAGGTCAAGGTCCCCACGCGCGGCCATTACACCTACGAACTACGATCGACTTGATTCCCGCTTGGGATACGTAGGAATCCTTCCGCTAAGGCTCCAGCCAGCTGACCTCTCAGGTCTCTTCAAGTAAGGCATCCCCCGATTTGGATCCTTATCTTTTTTGACGACCCCACTTCCTTCGAAAGTGACGTCGCCGAGGGGCTACCGGGGTACCCAAATCTGATCGCCAAAATCTAAAAGTTAACCGAATTCATTAACCGGCCCACTCCAGTTAATCTAACCCGTTAAACTCCCCGTTATCAAGCCAACAAGATGTCCGGACCGCCCCATGCATCCCAATGTCAAAACGTACTCAACACACGTTATCACACATAAAAGTACAACTTTTCCCGAAAAACGCACTTTCCGGCACTTTTCGGGGGCGTTTGGACATTTTCCTGAGCGCTATTTAAGAAATGGACAAAATCGAAAATAACGGGCACGAAAACCCTAGCCTAGGTGATTCACAGGTATATGTGGGTGGCACACATGCCAAAGCCCTCTAGTCAACATCAATCATATTTCAAAGTGAAAAGACTAAAATGCCCCTGAAATTGAGTCACAGTCCGTCCAGACTGTTTTACAAGCAAAATCAGAATTGCTAACAAGTCCTCCCATTTTTCAAAATACCACAAAACCTTCCCAAATTGAGGATAAGTCCATCCGGGACACTTTTACAAAATCACCCTATAAATAGAAGTGGTTGTCAAAACATTTGGAAGAGGAAAATATTAAACATTTTCACCCAAAGCCCACTGCCCATAACCCTTTCCACCCTCTCTCGAGCCCCGTTTGTCTCGATTTGCGTGAAAACTTCGTCTTTCAACCAATACACGAACCAAAACAAACTCGAAAACACCCTTCCAAACACTAAACTGTATCCCGTCTAAACACTCGCTCCGGGTCTCAAGCCACGCGCCTCAATCGCTACAACCATTTCGGTCAAAAGTCATTGAAATGTAGACGTTCACCGAACCATCTACTGGGTCCTATACGTTTTAGTCTCAAGATCCTCTTCTCTCCCGTAAGAGAAGTAATCTCGGGTTAAAATGGCATTCCGGCCCCTTGCGCTTCTCTTAACATTTCTTTTCTACGTCATTTTCAATGGTCCGGATCGTTTGATCCATTGATTAGCAATTTCATAGTCCAAACCATTTGGTTCGTGATCGCCATTTACAAGCCCGGATCGTTTAATCCGTTGAATGTCATTTACTTTACGCAAATTTACAAGTCCGAACCGTTTGGTTCGTTGATCGCACCTTTAAAATCCGGGTCGTTTGATTCCGTTGATACCGCATTTTAAATATTGTCATTTACAAGTCCGAGCCGTTTGGCTCATGATAGTATTTACATACTAAAAGTCCGAGTCGCAAAACAATTCGTTAATCGCATATCATTTAATATTTTTTTCCCGTAAAATCGCTAACAATTTAATATCCGATTCAAAACCGGAGTTCGTCATTCGAACTCTCTTTCAAAACGCGCAAAGTGACATTTGGCATCCAAACGATCATCTTTAAAACTCAAAACCTGACGTTTGACATTCAAACGCTCTTTTCTTAAAAGTCAACATTTGACACTTAAGTTAAAGATTCAAAACGCGTCATTCGCACCTCTTTTCCTAAAAACTCCCAAACCGACGTTTGTCATTCAAACGCTCGCCTTTTCCAAAAGAATCATAAAATCAACGCTTGACATTCAAACCAAGATTAAGCTTGTGATTCAAGCCCCCATTTTCAAAATGCAAACACACACACACACACAATTTCGAGAAAGGTAGAAAGACTTGTCATACGAGGCGTTTAGGGTGATCTCAAAATACTCATCCCGAAACGTAATGTGACCTCCGAACCTAACAATCTTTAGTACTAAAAAAAGCCTTTTTGTCACGTTTTTGCTACCAATAAAAACGACACCCCTTTTTTAAAGCCTTCCTTTTCCATGTTTCTTTTGCTACCAATAATAAAATGGACACCTTTTTCACTTAAGCCATTTTTCAACGCTTGGCTCAAAATACAAAAACCGCGTGGCGACTCCTCTCCTTCCTCCGAAAGCGAGGTCCCAAACATCCGCAAAGACAACCGCCGCCGTGCGCGATCCGGGTAATTTTAGGACTTTTGACTCCCTTTAGAACTTTCAAGAATGTGTCTTTATGCTTCTTACTCATTGTGAACCGAGCCTGGAGTAAGCATAATTTCTTTGCGAGATGGAAGCACTTTGTCAGGATGCAATGGTTTCCGAATGTTCATCTCTTTTAGGTCTCTTCTTGCTTTCTCATTATCTTTTGATTTCCCCGAAGTACCTAATGTGTATGTAGTACATTATCAATACACACATTTTTTCTAATGTGCATAACATCAAGATTATGATCTGTAACATGATTATTTGCCCAATATGGCAACTCAAAGAAGATACTCCTCTTTTTCCAATTGTGACACAACTTAGGAACCTTTCTCTCTTCTCCAATCAGTTGGCTTCGTTGCTTCCTCACCCTCTTCTCTTTTCCTCTTTCTAATATACATCTTCTATTTTGATACTGCTTCCATATTTTCCAACTTGTTTAAGCCAATTTTGTTCCAAACAATAACTTGGGCTTATTCTCTCACTCCCCGAGTACCATCAAAAGAACTTTCTTTATCCTTAGCGAAAAGCTATGATTCTGTAGCAAGTATAGCTGTCGATGACCAATATAACAATACTCTGCCACCATGTCTCCAATCCATCGTGCTTGAGGTCTCACATTGCAAACAAGGGCAAGCATATTCACCTTTAGTGCTCCATCCAAACAACATTGCATAAGCAGTGGAGAGTCATTTATTGTCCATAATAGCGAAGCTCAGAAGTAAACAACTCGTTCCTTGATGCATCATAAGTTGATATACCATCTTCCCACAATTCCTTCAACTCATCAATTAACGGTTGGAGATACACATCTATCTTGTTGCCCGACCCTTTTGGGCCTTGAGTAAGCACCGAAAAGAAGAAATATGGTTGTTTCATGCATAACCAAGGTGGACGATTGTATGGAATAAGCACAACCGGCCAAGTACTGTGAGATATAGTCATTGTTCTGAAAGGATTAAATCCGTCAGATGCTAATCCCAATCTAACATTCCGAATTTCACTTTAAAATAATGGATAACTTTCATCAAATCACTTTCACGCACGAGAGTCTGCAGGATGCCTCAGCACACTATCATCTATTCTTTTATCGGCATGCCATCTCATGAGTGTCGCGGTCTTAGATGACCAATATAACCTTTGAAATCTTGGCTTTAATGGAAAATACCATACTTTCTTCATCGCTGCCTGCTTAGGAAGTTTATTCTTGCCACTTGTTTCCGCACCTTCACCGCTACCCCCTTCTTCTTGTTGCTTATATTAGAGGCTCCACAAATTTCACATTTAGTAAGTTTTTCAGTTTCATTTCGAAACAACATACAATGATTAATGCACGCGTCCCATGTTTTATAACTGAAACCCAAATCTGCAGTCATCTTGTACGCCTCACGATAGGAGCTTGGCACTTTTGCTGACTGAGGCAATGCCCTAATGAAACTTTTTAATAAAGAAGTAAATCCCTTATCGGCCACTTGATAATTAGCCTTCCAAAGGCATAAGTTCAACAATAAATGAGAGTACCGTAAACTTATCACACCCTTCCCATAAGGCTTGATCGATCTCTCAAAAGTCTAAGAAACTTTGTGGTGGCCGCATCTAATTGTACGATTTCTTCAATTCCCGGGCCGGTTACTATCCGGTATACCCATCCCTTCATGTACCATTCGCCTCATACAATCTTGCACGCCCAATTCAATTTCAATGTCATCTTCAGTTGTCGTATCATTATTATCATTCTTATACGCCGAAATGTACTCTTCCCCATGCCTAGTCCAATTCTTGTAATCTGTTTGAAATCCCACTTCAATACAATGTGATTTCACGGTTGCACGGTCTTTTTGGTAACGATTTGAGCATTTTTTACAAGGACAATATATTTCTTCAGCACTAAGAGACTTTTTTGAGAATGCAAAATCGAGGAAGTTGTCAATCCTGACATATGCTCATTTGAAATCCGGTTACCCAAATCAATCCAACTTTTGTCCATATATGACTTGATATTTTTAACGTTAAAATACAACCTATATATAAGACCGAGAGACACAAAATTTTAGAATAAAAATAAACTCATAAATAAACATAGTCTAAATATGTACAACTTTTGGCTCGATAGATAATATACATTGTTGGAGCCTAGCCTATTAGTCGAGCTTGGGCCCATGATATAGTATAACCCCATGACAACATTCATTCGTTCTCTCTCACAAGCCCCCCCCCCTAATTGAGAAGCTAATAATATGTAACGTGACATAAACGATTCATGTAGTAGCATTAAGGGATTATTTCAAATCTAAGACTAACAAATCTAACACGAGAATGCACGACTGAACAAATAATTTATGATCCACCTCAAGCTTTCCTAAAAAAGTCTCCATGAAGTTTTTCCTAATAGAAAAACCACTGAATAAGATTCACCTTTAAGAACATCAAACACTGGTCAAGCAAGAGGGTACCCTCTAAACAAACATACTAGGGAATATATTTTCTTGTTGGGAATTCCATAACATATATAATTGAAAATATTTAGCACCAACTACATACATAACATGCTACCATGACTGAATCCTGCCAAGGACTAAACACTAACGAAGACATGACCCATAAACAGAATTCTATCATGTCGAAGTGTAAAGGACCTTAATGAAAATCGACAAATCGTACCGAGGAAAGTCCTACTCCTCCCCGCAGATTAACTTAATCATGTACTTTAGATAAAATTATCAACCATCTATATTATATGGAAAAGTTCCAAAGTTGGTTCAATTGCCAAAATTAGTTTAGGTTTGTCCTGAGCAAACCATTGTAAGAACTAAAAAATGCCAATAATGTGTAGCCAAATCAGGCATATATTCAAAATAACAATAACATAATTCTTGGATTTTTCCAAGATACTAAATTGAGAACAGGCGGCACAATTAATGTTGGGATGTGGAGTCAAAACCATGGTTAAAGGAATTTGAGCCGCGGTCGGAGGAGTTGGTGAGATCAAGGGTGTTCAAGTCGTCGGAGTTTCTGGACAGGAGAGCGGCTGCGCTAGGCCCAGGGCGGGCGCGGCGGAGAGGCGTGGACAAAGGCGTTGAACTCTACGGGACAGATTGCGCGACCGCGGCTGGAAGGAGAGGGCGGCCGCGCGCCACGAATCTGACCGATTTGTTTCCTATTCTGATGAGATCTCCTCGAGCATTGGTGATTCCTTTTGGTAGTAATATTTGGAAGGACTTGTGAAGAAAGAAGATTACTTTCTTGAGTAGGAATTCTTTTATTACTAGGATTTGATTTATTGTTCCCTATAAATACATGTGATAGCCTAGAAACAAATTGTAACATCTGAAAATATTAGAGAGAATATTTTGGCTTGGTAGCGCCCCCGGACGTAGTTGTCGTTGCAACGAACCGGGTTAACAATTCTTGTGTGTTCCTTTGTGTGTGATTTACTTTTGGTGTGTGTTGCTCTTATTATTACTCCAAGCTTGGGCCGTTCCGCTGCGTGAATTCACAACAACTGGTATCAGAGCTTTGGTTTTGTCGAATCATTGGTTGGCTGGTCTTTTGCTATGGATTTCTTGGGAGCTTTGGAGGATGGTAATAAGGTGTTGATCGAAAAGTTTGATGGGACGGATTTCAATTTTTGGAAGACACAAATCGAGGATGTTCTGTGGAACAAGGATTTGTATCTACCATTAAAAGAAAAGCTCTAAGGACATAGAGGAAGCAAAATTCAAAATCATGGATCGGAAAGCGTTAGGGCTTGTTAGGCAAACGTTGACCAAGGATGTGGCGAATAATGTTTTGGAGGCGAAGACTACCATGGAGATGTTAGAGATGTTGGCGAACATGTACGAGGCACCATCGGCGGCGAATAAAGCTCATCTAATGAGGAAGCTGTTGAACATAAGGATGGTGGAGGGCATGTCGGCAACAAAGCATATAAGTGAATTCAAATCTACTGCGACCCAACTGTCTTCCGTGGCTGTTACTCTTGATGACGAGGTACTAGCATTGATTTTACTTTCTTCTTTGCCGGAAAGTTGGGATACGACTGCGATAGCAGTTAACGTTTCAACAGGAAAAGTGAAGTTGATGTTTTCGAATGTCGTTGATGTGATTCTTGGCGAAGAAATTCGTAGGAAGAGCAAGGGTGGGACATCGGGGCTAGCACTAAATGTCGGTGAAAAGAGTAAGGGTGGCAAGAAGGTGATTACTTGCTATGATTGTGGGGAGAAGGGGCACTTTAGGAGAAGTTGTCCGAAGCGGTCAGGCAGAGCGAAGGAATTGAATATTGCTGAGGAGATAGCGGATGCATTAATCTTGGGTGGGAGCAGTTCAACAGATTTGTGGGTTTTGGATTCGGGCTCGACGTTTCATTCATGCACTAGTGCAGAAAGAATGGAGCAAAGACGCTCCGGGTGATTTTGGGGTTGTTCGTTTGGGAAACAATAATCCTGTCAAAGTCATTGGAAAAGGGGTTGTTCGGGTCAAAGCAACGGATGGGACTGTTTTGCGGCTACGTGATGTGCGACATATTCCGGATTTGAAGAGGAACTTGATTTCCATAAGGCAACTTGATAAGGAGGGTTGTGTGGTGACCTTCGGTTGTGGGACATGGAAGGTAAACCACGGAGCTAGCTTGGTGGCTCGTGGCGGCGTGGAAAATATGTTGTATACCACATGCAACATGAGTCGTTGGGGGAAACGAGGGCGCATCCCAATGATGAATGGTGGTGGCCGAGATCGCCATGGTGGGAGAAATTTCACTAAACGGTATGTTGGTAGAAAATTGGGTGATGAAGTTGGCCGACGCGGAGCCAATTCGGCCAACATGGGAGCGAGATCTAGAACGGTGATGCGATGGGTTGCAAAGAACACACAAGGGTTCCAAGCTTGTGATTGTGTGGGGCACGTGGATTCGCGCTCTTCAGGATCGATTGTTAGCAAGCAAGTGAGCGGGGATGTGCAGGGAGGATCATTCGGAATGAAGACTCGGAGCATGGTAGAACCGACAGTTATGTTGAAGCGTAGCTCAGCTTCAACTCACTTGGATAACTAGACAAGAGGCCGGGCGCTACCAACGCAAGAGCTGGCCACTGAAATTTGTTTCAAGAGAGGTATCATGGATGGTTTGTCTCCAGGTGGGAGATTGTTGGGATGTGGAGTCAAAACCATGGTTAAAGGAATTTGAGCCGCGGTCGAAGGAGTTGGTGAGATCAAGGGTGTTCAAGTCGTCGGAGTTTCTGGACAGGAGAGCGGCCGCGCTAGGCCCAGGGCGGGCGCGCTGGAGGCATGGACAAAGGCGTTGAACTCTCTGGACAGTTGCACGACCGCGCTGGAAGGAGAGGGCGGCCGCGCTGGCCACGAATCTGGACTGATTTGTTTCCTATTCTGATGAGATCTCCTAGAGCATTGGTGATTCCTTTTGGTAGTAATATTTGGAAGGACTTGTGAAGAAAGAAGATTACTTTCTTGAGTAGGAATTCTTTTATTACTAGGATTTGATTTATTGTTCCCTATAAATACATGTGATAGCCTAGAAACAAATTGTAACATCTGAAAATATTAGAGAGAATATTTTGGCTTGGTAGCGCCCCCGGACGTAGTTGTCGTTGCAACGAATCGGGTTAACAATTCTTGTGTGTTCCTTTGTGTGTGATTTACTTTTCGTGTGTGTTGCTCTTATTATTACTCCAAGCTTGGGCCGTTCCGCTGCGTGAATTCACAACAATTAAGATCACTGGTCTACATTTAAAGATTCAATTTAGTACCAATTTTTCATAAGCAATTAATGTATTTTTTTTCCACCATGGTACTATGACATAAACATAAAAATCAAAACTAATGACTTTAGGGAGATAAATTAAAAGAACCCTAATCAATCAGTCTGAAACACAAATTTCGTAAAATAAAAAAAATACAAATTTTGAATATTTAGGGTTTTAAACCTCCATATTACAACTGCAAATATTTAATCAAAAAATTCAAAAAAAAATATAAAAACTAAATTAAATTTCATTAAAAAAATAAAAACTGATAAGAGAGAAATCGTACCTGGCGGTGATAAAACGAGACTTTTTAGAGAGAGAAAGAAGGTAGATCTTTCACAGGAGCTTGTGTTTTTCCACAGGGAGGTGAAGACGATGAAACGAGTAGAAAGAAAAGAGAGAAATTAGAAAATAAATCTTCACGAGGCAAAATAATGGCAGCAAGAAACGGATAAGAGAGAAATTAGAAAAGAAAGCTTCAAACCTGGGTTCTTCACCGGAGCAGGGTCTTCACCAGAGCAGCGTTCGTCACCGGTCGCCGTCGATTGAGAGTGGTGCTTTGCCCTAGAGAGGAGAGAGAGAGAGAGAGAGGAGAGGAGGGAGGGAGGGAATTTTGTGTTTTACGCGAACTGAGAGGCGAAATTGATTTCGCGGTATTTATTAATATTTACGGTGGATAATGTACACCGCCATATATAATGTTCCTATATACGGCGGCCCCGTGTCTTCCGCCGTATATAATGTACTATTTACGGCGAATACTTGCTTTTCGCCGTATATAATTAAAATCTCAGATACGTATACGTCCAATGTACGTGTATAAAGTATATACGGCACCTCAAGTCCGCCGTATATAAGTATTATATACGGCGGGTATAGTATACTTCCGTATATATTACTTATATACGGCGCACGCGTGTCTTCCGCCGTGTATAAGTATTATATACGGCGGACGCGTGGCCCCCGTCGTAAATAAGTGCCGTAAATAGTCAACTTTCTTGTAGTGTTTGATGTTATATTAATTGGGTGGATATAATGGTTCGCTAGAAACCACTTATGTCTTGTGAGGTCGATGTTTCGACTCACTGCCAACATAAATATAATTCCTAAAGGGGTGACACAAAAGAGCGAATTTGGCATTGACTGAAAATTGGAATTTGGAGTCTTTGTCATGATTCGTGACCAGGAGCACGACTCGTGCCCTGGGTCACGAATCGTGACAATGGGCAGTATGACTGCATGGCAACAAGGAACGACTCGTGAAGCAATTTTGGCTTTGTGGGATTGGGGCACGACTCGTGCCTTTGGGCACGACTCATGCCTTTGGGCACGACTCGTTCCCTTGATCAACATGAATACAATTTTTGTCACGAGTCGTATAACGACTGAATTTGAAAAGGGCACGACTCGTGCCAACGTCGAATTTCTGTCCGTACGTCTGTTCCTTGGTTGGTAAGGTTTTTGGTTTAAACAAGGATTCTCCCCAAGTGTTAGGGATTTATAACTAGTATAAATACAATCCTTTTTGCAGCCAAAAACACAACATTGTTTTAGGGTTTATGAAACAATAAAATATTGATATTGATTAAGAATCAAAATATCAAAAGCTTCCAAATTAATTCTATTGTTTTGCCTATTGATTATTGAATATCGATTCAATAATCGGAGGATCATCTAGCAATCCTACAAGAATTGTTCTTGGTTCGTTCGCTTGTGGATAACCATTAGAGGGTGATTCCGTTATCACCTAACGCTTGGATCAATTCATCACAAGGAAGATCAAGGAGAAGATAGAAGATTCGGCAATAAATTCAAAGGTTGAATTTTGGAGATTTCGCTACAAGGTATGTAAAATCTATTTCATATGATTTCATCTCTTCATGCTAGACATATTCAAGACTAGGATTTTATTGTTTTATAAAGTTCTTCCGCTGCATTTGTAACCCCAAAACCCAACAAGAGGGGTTTGGACTTTTCCTTGGACTTCCCTATTCCTTATTCCAAATCTCTTGTTCTGGAACTCTTTGTAAATTTGAGCCGTGATGTGGGTAGTGATAGATCTCCAAACTTTGGGAAGGTGTTTGTTAGGGATCAAGTGCTTGATTTTAGTCCCTTTAGAATTAACGACTTCCTTGGAACCCCTGACTTTCCTCTTGATTTGCTATCTTTTGATTATGATCAGGCAGTTAGGACTGTAACTGGGGGAAAGGTTCCAAAATGGGTAGCTAGATTTAGGACAACACTTTTGTCCAAAACTTTTGTGTTTCTACACCACGTTATGAGGACCAACTGGCTACCCACCTCCAACTCCTCCTCGGTCACAAAAGACCAAATCCTATTTCTCTTCAGGGTTTGGGAAAATAAATTCAATCTATGTAAGGCTATTTTTGACAATGTCTTGAGCTTTGCTGAGAGCTCAAATACCTCATATGCCTACCCTCACCCCAGTTTAATCTATGCCATGCTTAAGGACCAAGGAGTAGAGGATATCCCTGGTGAGACACTGGCCATCATTGCCGAACAGTTTAAGGTCCCCAAAACCATGAATTATATGTCCAAAATTGATGATCAGGCCAAGTTTGGTGTTTTTCCCCCACCTTCAGCTTCTGTGCAGCCAACTGCTCAACCAGCTGTGCACACAATTGTGCACACAACTTTGCACACATCACCGCACCTCGCACTCACCGCCATCAATGCTCGATTGCTGTTCGTGAGCCCAGATCACCTCTCACAATGCTGAGATTGACGCCAAGAAGATTCTGATCGCTGGGTTGGAAAAGAGTATTGCCGAATTAGAAGGGGTGCTTTCTGGTTCTGCTAAAAAAGGGGGAGATGTATCTAATGCAGGGGGAGACGAAGACTTGCAGTTTGACATTGAAGAGGATGTTGATGATTCAGCCAATTCAGCAGTCAACACTGTGTTTGAGACAGATAATTTGGGTGAAGACATTTACCATAATATTTGAAAACATTTGATTTTATGTTGGTTTGTAATAACTTTAAATTCAGAATTCTTAGTAGCTAAAAATTTAGTAATGTTGTTAGACTTAACAATTTGTTTTACATGATTTTGATCAGAACCACAAAGATAGGGGAAGATTGAAAGAGTGTGAAAATACTCTTAGATATTTCTTAATATCTTTGTGATTCTGATATTTATATTAGTGTATACTCCCTCCGTCCTGCCCGATTCTTCACCATTTTGGTGAAACATGTAAATTAAGAAAAGTGATGAGTGGGAGAAGGGTTGTGAGAGGGAAGAAGTGAGTGGATATGACAAGTGAGGCCCACAATTTAAATATGTGAGAAGGAAAAGTTAGTGGATATGACAAGTGGGCCCCACAATTTAAGTATGTGAGAGGAAAAAGTGAGAGGGGTTGACAAATGAGATCCACATTTATTACCATTTTAGGAAATGTAAAGCTCCTACCGGGACACCCATTTGGGTAAAAGGTGAAGCTTCGAGCGGGACGGAGGGAGAATTTATTACATAAATAGATTAGGATTAATTGTAAATATATGTACTAACAACTAACGGTTTATATTTAAATAAGTTTTGTCTTTTAGGTAAATGACTCAAAGGAGGAATGGGCTCTTGGAGATAAGGAAAGAAGATTCAAATCTCGGATGGTAAGGAGAAGATTGACTCCTTGTCAATCAAGGACTTCTTAACCGCTTACAAATAGAAGACTCCGTCTTCTTTATTCTCAACCAATTTGACGAGAGTTAGACCGTGCATTTGAGAGAGAAATCCTTGAGAGCTTTTGTTCTTGTATCTTGAAAGATCAGGAATCGTATCTTCAAGATTGTTTCGTGCTTCGTAGTTCTTAGATTAGAACACATTTTGGTCTATCGTAGTTTACTTCTTTTCATTGTATTGGTTTGTTATACAACTTGTTTTCTAAACAAGGTTGTAGTTTATGAAAAGGTTTCCGGCAAGAAGTCTCTTGCTGAAGTTTTAATTATTTCGCTGCATTTATATTCTGTTGTGTTACTTAAGTTATTTTTCTGGAAATAATATGTTAAGTAAGTTGTGCTGACACTTGTGTGCACAACTATACACACAAGTCTGAGCACAAGTAGGTAACAGTTCTAGCTACAATTCTTTCATATATGCTCAAATAATTTTGATACTACGGCCTGGTTGTTCCTATGCTCAAATGGATTACGACTTCGGAGGGTGAGGAATTTCGGTTACTCCCTCCAACTTCTTTACCACTGTGCGACTCAGTCTTGCGTCTGCTTAGATACTGAACACACTAGAAAGCCACCATGCATATTCTCATGAATGGCTCAAGCATGGACAGAGAGCTCAACCATCTAAAACACAAAACAAAACAAGAATGTCGTCATTCATTTTGGGACGGAGGGAGAAATTTATAATCCTGATATTGGAAGAACAAAAATTCTTGACATTAGTATTGAACAATGAATTTGGGTAACCTATGGGAATTAAACACTTGATAATTATACAAATGCCAAGTCCAAATTCTAACACTTGCATCACTCTACAAACTTCTGTCCCTAACACATTATAACTAGCTAGAATACAGCAATGGCAAATGAATATCACACCTTAACAAACAAAAAAGATAGTCTCAGTTGGGAGCATATATTTGTCTTGAACTAGGAATTCGAGCAATATTTGAACTAAAATCACTTGGATTTCTATTCAAGGATGTGATGTTTTTGGGGGTTATACCTCTACGTAAACACCCAACGTTGTTTTGCTTTTCCTCAACCGTGGGCTATCCGTCATCAAATTATTTCTTGTTCCTCCGGCGGCCTTTTCAACTGACTCCCGATGTTCAAATGGATAACTAGGAGTAGGAATATCCATTTCCCCTTCCAACATCTTCACCACATTGCTCATAACGGGTCTTTTCTCAGGAAAATGCTGAATGCACAACAAAGCCACCATTACCATTCTCTTAGCTTTTTCCCTATCCCTCTCTTCAATACCCCAAACCAAAACCAAATCCAACCATTTATTTTTCTCAAACATCTCCCAAGCCCTTGATGAAAGCCTTTCTTCGTTAAGCATGGTATCAAAATTTCTCCTCCTCCCCACAATCTCAAACAAGACTATACCAAAGCTATATATGTCGCACTTATAAGTCACAGATCTCATAGTCCCCATTTCTGGGGCAACATATCCACGTGTACCTCTACGTTTGCATCCACCCTCTGTTGCGTAACTCTTTCCTATACCACACATCTTTGCCAATCCAAAATCCGCAACCTTTGGAATCAAGTTTGCATCAAGAAGTATATTTTCTGGCTTTATATCGTAGTGAATCCTTCTCGGCTGACATTCTTCATGCAAGTATGCTATTCCTTTTGCAGTCCCAATCGCAATTTCATGAAGCTTTCCCCATTCAATAACCGCCTTATAATTTTCATCAAACAAAAACTTATCGAGTGATCCTCTTTCCATATACTCGTAAACAAGTGCTGCCATGGTGGGATCGATGCAATAACCTTGTAGACGGACAAGATTGATGTGGTGAGTATTTCCAATAGAGCCCACTTCAGCCATGAACTGCTCCTGCATTTTCTTGTTCGACTGGTCATCTCTAAGCTTTTTTACAGCAACTAACTTGCCATTATCCAACACGCCTTTGTAAACAACCCCAAAACCACCTGACCCCAACTTAGTTGTGGAACCTCTAGTGATCATACTTTCAATTTCCTGTGGTGAAAATCTCCTGGGCTTTTCGTTTTCAACTTTCCGCATGAATGTGTCTATTGTAATCTCTTTCAATATTGGTGGTGGGCCGGAGATCAAGGCGTGATCAGGGGATTGAATCATTGAATCTGACCACTCTGACTCACCAAACTTATATCGTAAGGGTCGCTCTTGGATATACTTGTCAGTATTGCTAGTTGGAATGGTCACTCCATTTTTCTTCTTCTGGTTCTTTTTCTTCATGTAGTAGAAAGTAGTAGCAATTGCGAATATTACAATGACAACAGTAGAAACCGTCAGTAGCGTGACAAGGATGTGATTAATGGAACTGGCTCCTGGCGTGTTGATCTGTTTACTCCCTTAGATTTCCAAAAGATGAACAGAAAAAATATAAATTGGTTAATAATACAACTATTCTTATAATTGATCACACATTAGAAAAGACCATGCATGGATTTTATCACCAAAGCGCATAACAAAACTTGCCTTCATAGCTCTTCCCTTTTATATTTTATTTTTCAAAAAAAAATTAATTCAATTTTATTTTAAGAATATATAAACAAGGAAATGATGATCATCAGAAAATTGGATTTTTAAAATAGTACTGTTTTGGTTAGAACAAAAAGGAGTAATTTTCACCCATTTTGTACCAACTTTTACTCCATAAAATTTCCTATCTTTATAACAATTTGATCATATTTTTTTATTATTTTTGGTGGAAATAGTTTGATCAGATATATTATGAAAGCTATGTACGTACATGAATATTATTATGAAAAAAACATAGATAAAAGCTTACCAAGGACATCAGGTACATTGGCGGCGGGAGAAGAATCCGATGGGGGTGGAGGTGGAGGTGAAGAGGTGTCTTTAACCGGGGGAGCGTTGTCGGGTGGTAAAGAGGTACCTGTAGAGGTTGTAGCGTTGGAAGTGGCGGTGGTACCGGAGGGTGTCTTGTTCACCGTTGATGATGAAGATGCTGCTGCTGATGTTGTCATTTTTATATATTTAGATTAAGCTAATAATTATAGACAAGGAAAATATATGTCTATATTGATTTTTTTTTTTTTGTTTTTGTGAGTTGGAGATGAGCCAAGTGTAGCAGCTCAGACTTATAGTCAAGTTGGCTTTCTCTCAATTATTCCATCTTAGCTGAATTTCCATTTCCTTGCTGCTCACTTTCCATGAAAGACAACTACTCTTTTTTGTCCGCTCTATTGCATTAACTGAGGTCACGGGTTCGAGTCCTGAAAGCAGCCTCTTGCATTTATGCAATGCAAAACGCGCTCCAAATACTTGACTGGGCTTGACTCTTACAGATGCATGGGAATAATGGGCCTTGTTCTCTTCCTATTTACGTAGTAGTTTTATGCCTTGAATTTCCATGAAAGGTGCTGGTAGGGTATTCTTGGGTGGCTTTTTCTTTAAAAAGAGATGCTTTTCTTTTGATAAAGTAGTACCTACAACTTTATTTTGGACTGAATTATTGCCCCCAATAATTGCTAGGATCTTGCAAACACAGTACACATAGTTTATATAATAATGTCTTTTCTTTTTAATTTGAGAAAATTTAAATAAATATATTTCTTAAGTTGGATAAATATACACGTAATGATTTCTTTGTATGACATAATGATACAGAGGACGAGAAACCCCTGCAGCCAGTAATTCGCTGTCAGGGGCAGATCTACGGTGTATGGTGCGGATGCACGTGCACCCGCAGAATACCCAAATTTAACTAGAAAAAAAAGTATATTTTTTTAGTATATACTGCCTCCGTCCCAATCTAAATGTCCAAAAATGGGTTCGGCGCGAAAATTAAGGAAAGTGAGGTAGGAAAGAGAAAAAGTGAGGTAGGAAAGAGAAAAAATTTAAATGTTGTGAGTATGAAAAATTAATTAGGAGAGAGAATGAGTGGGAGGAATAGTTAGGAGAGAGAATGTTGTGAGTGTAAAAGTAAAGTAGGAGAGAGAATGAGTGGGTGGAATAGTGAAAAAAACTTTCCTTTTTTGGAAATGGGACATTTTAAATGGGACGCCCAAAATGGAAAGTTTGGACATTTAGATTGGGACGGAGGGAGTATTAAATATGTGCAAATAATTTACGTATTTGATCCTTAGTATAGATGTTAAAGCTTTCAAGTTTATAATCATAAATGTCATACGTTCAATCCTTGGCGGCATTCATGTTCATATTTTTTTAATGAAACCATTGTTAAATATTTTATTTACTTTATAATTTGGGCTATTTGTTAATTACGTTTTAATTTAGTCCAATTATTAAATTACTTGTACCAAAATATACATCATGTTTATATTTTATTTACATTATAATTTGGGCTACTTGTTAATTACGTTTTGAATATAGTCCAATTATTAAATTACTTGTACCAAAATATCATGTTTATATTTTATTTACTTTATAATTTGGGCTACTTGTTAATTACGTTTTAATTTAGTCCAATTATTAAATTACTTGTACCAAAATATCATGTTTATATTTTATTTACTTTATAATTTGGGCTACTTGTTAATTACGTTTTAATTTAGTCCAATTATTAAATTACTTGTACCAAAATATACATCATGTTTACCTTTTAATTTCTCCTTCTTTTGCTTGTCCTCCATTATTCTCTTTACTAATACTCCCTCCGTCCCAATAAGTGCTTCACCCTTTTGGGTGGGCACGCAAATTATGAAAATGGGAGAGAAAAAAAATGTTGTGAGTGTAATTTGAAAATAGGAGAGAGAATTAGTGGAGGGAATAGTAAATTATAATGGTGTTGTGAGTTTTAAAATAATGTAGGAGAGAGAATGAGTGGAGAAAATAGTAAAGATTCCTTGCCAAAAAAAGGAAAGGTGAAGCTTCTAACGGGACGCCCTTTTGGGTAATTAGTGAAGCTTTTATTGAGACGGAGGGAGTACATCAAATGATTATATATATATATATATAAATAAATGTATATATATACATATATACATATATATATATATATACATATATACATATATATATATATATACATATATACATATACTCCCTCCGTCCCGGAACAATCTTCACACTTTCCCTTTTGGGCGTCCCAAAACTTACTTCACACATTTAAAACTTACCTAAAATGGAAAGGAATCTTTACTATTTCCTTCACTCATTCTCTCTCCTACATTATTTTAATACTCACAACACCATTATAATTTACTATTCTCTCCACTCATTCTCTCTCCTATTTTATTTTTACACTCACAACACTTTCAATATAATACTCCCTCCTTAAAACCAGTGCAAACAGTGTTTGTGAACCAAGTTCCGGGACGGAGGGAGTATATATATATATATACTCCCTCCGTCCCGCCCGAAAAGCTACAAAATGGACCTCGCACGCAAATTAAGAAAAGTGATGTAGGAAAGAGAAAAAGTTTAAATGTTGTGAGTATGAAAAATTAAATAGGAGAGAGAATGAGTGGGAGGAATAGTTAGGAGTTAGGAGAGAGAATGTTGTGAGTGTAAAAGTAAAGTAGGAGAGAGAATGAGTGGGTGGAATAGTAATAAAAACTTTCCTTTTTGAGAAAGTGCTTTTTTAAATGGGACTCCCAAAATGGAAATTTGTGGCTTTTCGGGCGGGACGGAGGGAGTATATGTATATATATATATATATATATAATCTTTTAAAAATTTTAAATCTCTTAAGGATAAATATAATTCAATTTTTGTACTATATTTGTATAGAAAAAAATTGAAATTTAAAGTTTTAGTGCAATTTTGTGCGACCGCTAAATAAAAATAAAGCTTCTGAATCCGCCACTGTTCGCTGTGCATGGGAGAGATGCGGTCTTGCCAGCAAGCTCATGAGTTATGGAGTCAAAATTAATCGGTCATTTTGATCATTAATCTCACCAAATGTTTCTAATGGTTTGCAAGGGGCATTTTGCAATGTTATTGATTTCAATATACTCCCTCCGTCCCGAACAATCTTCACAAACACTGTTTGCACTGGTTTTAAGGAGGAGGTATTATATTGAAAGTGTTGTGAGTGTGAAAATAAAATAGGAGAGAAAATGAGTGGAGAGAATAGTAAATTATAATGGTGTTGTGAGTATTAAAATAATGTAGGAGAGAGAATGAGTGGAAGGAATAGTAAAGATTCCTTTCCATTTTAGGTAAGTTTTAAATGTGTGAAGTAAGTTTTGGGACGCCCAAAAGGCAAATTGTGAAGATTGTTTCGGGACGGAGGGAGTATGTCCACACTAGTATATATAGTTTGCTTTCCATCAATATTCTTATGAATGTGAACATAGGAATAGACTCACTTTAACAATGGCTTAATTTTTTTTTAACGAATTGAATCATCTCCATGGAAGCTGCACCCATGATTAAGAAATTGCAGAGGAAGCTAGGAAATTCCATTTTTGATCCAATGGTTTTAATATATTATTAGTTCGTGGACAAATCAAATACTCCCTCCCTCCGTTCCATGTTATAGGTTTTTTTTTTTTTTTTTTTTTTTATTATTTTAGATCTTGACCTTTTAAAAGTTCATAGAACAAATGGATGATAGTACTGCATGCCACATTTTTTACAATCGTCATGTTAATGGATGTTTTGGTAAAAAACAATCAATTAGTAACTTAGATAAAGAGAATAAAGAATACACAATGGAGTATAATCGGTATAGGGGTAGAGCAAGTTTGACACGATAATATAACGAGGAAAGCCCTTGAGACAACTATCTCGCCGGCATAAAATCTCGGGAGGTGTTTATGAGCACCTACCTTCCCAAACGGTAATATTGATATTTAGTGATTTACAAGTGGTGGAGCTATGGCGGAGTATAAGAAGTGGTGCGTGAGTTGTCCCTGTGCTTCCAGCCATAAGCTCTTTAAATAGAGAAAAAGATAACAATTTAACAACATATCCCTGCAATCTCGGTCCAAGCCTTATCTTCTCCACGTCTTTGACTAAGTCTTTTTGTGTTGATGGGAGTCCTTGTGTTTGTTTAAATATCCCGAAATTTTCTCCAGGAGTTGCTGTAAAAATAGTTAAGTAAATAATATAAATTATACATTACTTACAGGGGTTCAAGATGTCGTCACGCAAGAATATTCAAGATATCGACATGCGGGCTAGGTTCAAGATGTCGACATGCTGGCTAGGTTCAAGATGTCGACTTGTAAAAAATATGCCCATAACAATGGACGGTTGCGCAATTCTGAGCTCTTCCATGGAGATTGATATTGTTGGGAAAAATTATTATATAACAATAAATAAGGCTTTCTTGAATTTAACGAAATAACAAATAATAATGAACCATAAAGTAATTAACGGGGCAGGAAATAAAGATAAACTAGAATGCGAAAATTAAAGCAAACCGAGTAATTAAAGAATTCGAGTCTTGTGTTGGACACAATTTCCGCAAGAAGATATTGCCCCGCACTGGTGCTAACGGTCTGCGGCAATCTTCTCTCAAGATTAAACGACTTTACAATCGTTAATAGGAGCACTCCAAATTAACGACTTCGGCGAACAAAATTCGTGTTTGACACTTCCAGACTTTGAAGAAGACTTATGCAACGAGATGCTCTATCTTCTAACAGATGATGTTGAGAATTCCGTTGAATTCTGTGACTGAATTCCAAATTCAGTTAGATATCTAAACGAGTTAGTTAACTCTGTTAGATATGTGAGTCTGTGCTTCTTGTGTGAAGAGAGAAGTGATTGGGAAATTATTGAGTGAATTGATTTGACAATCAGGGTGTCTATTTATAGTTTATGAAGAGATGTGGTACCCTTTAGGAATAAACACAATTGGTACCCTTTAAATCTAGACCGTTGGATCTAAGCAATTGGATGGAGGAGATCTGCTGGGTCGGCCCAACAGCCTTGACCCGCCTATTTGAAAAGGCATGGGTCATGCCCCACCTTTTCAAGAACCATCACAAGGCGGTCCACCTTTGCTGAACCCAACTGGGCCTCGGCCCAATCTGCCAGATTTTCCAAGCGGCCCAAGTCCAATCGCCCAAGCCTCGACAGCCACCAACCCATTTCTATTTGGATCGAACCATGCCACGAACCGAACTGCACCGAGCCAACTTTCGTTAAAAGTTTAAGGCTCCAATAGCTCCTAGCGACGATGCGAAGTGCAAAGTGCCCCCTAAACCGCCCATTCCGTCCTTCGCGCGCTTCGCGGGTTGTGGGTCCATTTTGAGCTAGAACAAAACTAGCTCAATAGCCCACTTGGATGCATGGTTGGCCCAATGGTCCAACTAGGTTGGCCCAAGGAGATCAACTTGATGTCTCCTTCCTTGGATGGTTCCACTTAAAAACAAGCATTACTTTACATCTTTAAGCAATGTGGGATAACTATTCCATATCCCATACACTCTTCATATACCCATTTCATTTTGCATACTTTGAACATTAATTTCTCATTCACCACTAATTGGTTTTGAGAAAGTAAATATATCAAATTAATCTACTCCAAATGTAGATTAATAATATGCAATCAATTTCCATTTTCCTACAATGGAACCCAATGGAATTCTTGGTCAAAAGTCGGTCAAACCTCACTTTCCAAAACCAATAATTTCAACAATCCCCCACATGAATGACAAATTAATGCATGCATGAATGCAGACTCATCTGAAAGTTTCGGCGAACTATTATTGCATCGAGATAGGTAGCTTATGGCCTTGAACCTTCCCTAGTGAAATACTATCGGATATACTAGTCATTTGGTAGCGAGACGCTTTGAACCAGTGATTGTATAGTGTATACCAAGACAATAGTACTCACACAATAACAGCTCTAACACGTTTTGTTCTCACGTTTTGTCCATTTCGGCTCTGGACCGTTCTTGATTCATAAGTGTTTCAATTTAGAAGCGGCCTTATTACTTCTCACTTATATAGGTGATCTCCCATAAAGAGTATCATGCTATACTCCACCACTTAGGTATAGGAATCATTAAAAGCTTTAAGCTTACCCTCACCACACGTCATCAGGTGTTTTAGCACTTAGATGGCTTCTGAGAATGAGTTATAATGAGTTCTAAGCGCACATACCAGAATTTCCATAATTTAGTTGTCTCATTGAACCAAGGGCATGGGATCTCCAATTCTCAAGGTTGAGTGTCCACTATGAATTTCTTTGTTTGTGTGGGTTTTTAACCTCATTCCCCTTACCAAACAATTTGATCTCCTATTCATACCCTTTGGTATACGGATCCGTTTTTGACTTCACATGGCCAGTTGTGACAGTCCCATTTGAGATCAATTGTCTTATGGTAATATGTCAGTGACCATTGTGTCTTGACTTACCACGATGTTCTACACCTTTTCCTATTTCTCATTGTTGTCACAATGTCTTAGGTCATGTAGACAGAAACTTATTCCACAAAGGAATATCTTCCAAGACCATTCAGCTTTTATCTTTATCTAACGCTATCGACTCAGATTCCTTACTGAATCAAGTTGTTCATGTTTGTCTTGGAAGTTTGACACCGCTGCTCCATTTATTGTGAACACGTTTTCAACTTGGAGTTTATTTGTATCTGATATCCAATCAGTATATCCTTTTCATACTATTGAATATCTCATTTATTGTAATCTGAAATCACAAGAATATCTTTAAGTACTCCAACTACTTTGACTATACTTAGTGATTTATTACAATTTTTTTTATTTAGACTTTTAGTCTCTCTAGAATGGTCAATCCTTTCGAGTGATCAAATTCTTCTATCGGTCAGTTTCTTTGAGTGGTTAGCATCTCTGTACCGGTTCGACTTTCCAATTGTTCAGTATCTCTAAGTGGTTTGACCTCCTTAGAGTCTACCTCTCAGGAATCTATCTTACAGAGATTACCTCTCAAGATTCTACCTTATAAATTCCATCTCTCAAGAATCTATCTGTTACTTCTCAAGAATTTAGCTTATTCGAGAGTCTATCTTTGAGAATTTATCTAACTCTTATGACTTTACGATTAAAGAGTCTATCATTTTAAGAATCTTTCTCTTCAGATTCTATATCCCGAGAGTCTCGCTTTCGAGATCTATAATCTGCCTTTTCAGATTAATAATCCGTCTCAATAGAGTTTATTTCTCAAGATTATTTTCCCTTTAGAAATCTATCGTTGAAATTTTAACTCTCTTGACTACACTTCTTGAAAGTCTGCCTTAGGACTTATCTTTCAAGAGTTTTCCGTCTATAGATTCATCTTTCAAATATTTCCTTTTAAGAACCAATTTGCAACTCAACGGTTCGCATTATGGAAGAAGATCAACCAACTTCCAAATGTATGATGAACTATTCATTTAAATGTTAGCAACATTATTTAACAGTTTTCGTTTCATTTTCTACCATAGAAAATTAGGACCAAAAGACTAGCTTCTTTTGTCCACAAACTGTGTCTTAGTTCATCTTACTATTAAGATAAATCTTTTACAGTTTTATAAGTTCTCTTCTTAAACTTATATTATTTCCTTTTTACTTCAAGGAAATATGATTTCAAGGAATATCAAATTCCTTGTCTTTGGCTTAAGTACTTTTACTTTAGCTCGTACCCCCACACTTGAGGTGTATCCCCACAATTGAGGTGTACCCCCACACTTAAAGTATTTATAAAACGTCTTACGATTATGCCATAATCTCTAATTAGTTTTATCAAATCCTTTCTTGGGTATCTCATTAAAAATGACTGTACAGCTTCCCCCACAAATTCGGTTAAGCCAGAGCTTATTGCATTTATCATCTCTTTAGGGGTATGATTCATACATTTAGCTCATGCATTAGACTAAGTTAAATATGTTGCAATCGTTTGATGAATACTGCCGAAAACCTCACAAATATCCTCAAACGGTGCCGCATATTCCCCTCCTTCTAGCGTTTCGAATCTTCTTTATATTAAGTTGATTCGTCAACTTCATTCTTATAAGTTTGGAAAGTCTCCAAGGCTTCATCCTTCCTTATCAAGAGATATTTATAGCAATATCTTGTGCAACCAAACGTAATTAAATACTTTTTCCCACCTCGAGTTTGCACTAACTTTAGATCACAATTATTTGTGTGAGCTAACTCAAGAGGTGTCGTGTTTCTTATTACTGAAGAAAATGATGACTTAATCATTTTATCTTCCACGCAAATTTCACACATGTCAGTTGAATCGAATTTATTCATAAGAATTAATTCTTGACTCACTAACGTCTTAATTGTGTTGAAATTTACGTATCCTAATTTATCATGCCATAAATTAGAACCTTCCAAAAGGTAAACATAAGAAACACCGTTGTTCTTTGCCTCTAGGCAAGGTACCCTTTACCGAGAAATAAATTTTTCTTGGTTAATACAATTTTATCTGACTCAAACACTTGTCTAAATCCATCCTTGCTCAACATTGATTTGGAAACTAGGTTCTTGCGAATGTCTGGGATATGCAACACATTCACGAGAGTCAATTTTCTGTCTGAAAGCACAACCCTTACAAGTCCCACGACGTTAGAAGAAGTAGAGTTTCTCATTTACACCTTCCTTCCATTGAAAGGAGTGTATGATGAGAAGCTCTCTTTATCAGCATATATATGGTGGGTAGTTTCAGCTCCAGTGTCTATCCACCATTCTCATGGGTTGACTTCCAACTTTGCTCAGTTGGTTTCAAGCACCATTGCTGCTTATATCAAACCCATTTCAACCTTTCGGTGATCTTGGTTTGATTCAGTTGTCCATTTCCCTTCTTGGAATACGACAAACCTTTGTTACGTGATTGGTCCTACCACATCTTGTAACAAAACTTGGAGCCAATTCCTTGAATCTTATAGTCTGTTCCAAAGTATTCTACAACTCTTTGCCTGTCCCCACGAGACAGTGATTTTTGTAGGGGCATCATTTGGTCCACTCAGTATGTACGTCCTACATATGAGATTTTAATGATCCCATTCATCTGCAGCTATTTGTCTTCGCGGATTGGCTATCTGCCTTTTCGGATCTGGATCATCATCATCCTTCTTTTCGGTTACCTGCTTTGGCAAATCTGGATCATCATCCTCTTTCTCTTCGATTTATTTGCCTTGGCAAATTTTGGATTATCATCCTCTTCCTCTTCAGTTATATGCCAAGGCGAATCTTGGTTATTCGATTATAAGTCTGCTCCATGTTGTCAACAATTTTTTGAATCACTTCCAGGATTATTGTTGACCTTCTCGTTATCTTCTAGTTAACTTCCAATGCTTTTCTAGTTATCCTTCCTTGGAAACCGTCATTTTCCTCGTTAAGTCTCTAACGATAATGTCCTTCGTTTGTCCATCATCATTGGCTCATATTTTTCATAAAAACGAGAAAACGTTAATATCTTCTTGCGATTGTTGGGAAAAATTATTATATAACAATAAATAAGGCTTTCTTGAATTTAACGAAATGACAAATAATAATGAACCATAAAGTAATTAACGGGGCAGGAAATAAAGATAAACTAGAATGCGGAAATTAAAGCAAACCGAGTAATTAAAGAAGTCGAGTCTTGTGTGTTGTGGGTAAAATTCAGGATTGATGCATCTTGAGTTTTTGTCAGCATGTCAACATCTTCACATTCGAAGGCAAGGTAAAAATTATTTACTTAAATTAATTATTTATTTCTGTTATATTTAAATCACAGGGATAAAAAAGCACGTGGAAAAAGACATGTCCAACAGACTCATTTCAAACGGCTCGGAAGACTTAGTCAAGATATAGATGACTTGCCGAGATTGTAGGGGAGTTAGTTAGGATTTGATTTTTTCTGTTTTTCTTTTATTTATTTAAGCTCATGGCTGGAGACAACACAGACAAGAACACACGACACAACACATATACACACGCATTGCACTCACATATCTCAAGAACACTTTGTAATCCGCCATAGCTTTCTACCTTGTAATTCATTTATAATACAATTGTTTGGGAAGGTATGTGCTCATAATCACCTCCCGAGGTTTTATGTCGGCGAGATAGTTATCTCAAGGGTTTTCCTCGTTACACGATCGAGTCATCTTGATTACATTATTGCACCAATTATATTCCATTGCACCCTCCTTAGCTTCATTTCAATTCCTATCATTGTTGACTGTTTTTAGCCAAAACAGTTTGACGCCCACCGAGGGGCCATTGGTTTTTTAATTGGTTCAATATTCTTACGTTTCTACCATGTCTACCCAACCTTTGACTTCCGCCGTCACCAAAGCCCTTCCTAGCAGTTTGAATCCTCAAACCAGTAACAGGCCGACAGCCGGAGGCCAAGAAACATTGCCTCCTCCTCTTCCTGTGAATTCTGGCAAGAAGCAGATGTCGCCATCTCCTGATCTCGAGATCAAGAGTATGCTGATGCAGATGAAGAATCAACTGGACCGTCAACAGAATAGCACCTCCTTGATAGCCGAAAGCTTGATCAAGGTGCAAAAAAGAGCAGGAGTTACTCTCCAAAAGAATGGATAATGTCTCTCCTTATCGTCCTAGAGTCCTTGATTTCAACATTGGGGACAGCTCTCAAACTTTCAACGAATTCCTTCCAATGGCTTCATCTGTCAGGATGTCCTCATCGTCTCCTCCCATTACGACTTATGTGGCGATGTCGACACCCTTAGCCAGCAGTGCCTACAGGATGACTTTTCCAGAAGGACCTATCTTCACTAATAGCACCGTTCTGACATCCTCTACAGATAATGTTAATCCTTTCATTAATTTCAATACTAGTTCTGCTTTAGATAATACTGCTCGTACTACTAACCCTTTTGCAGGAACTTACGTTGCGAATCAGCTTCAGGAATTGAGAGATATGATCATGAATGTGCCTGGTATCACCCCGCCTATCCAACAATTCTCCCCGACATGTTACAATCAATCTCGCTTTACTCCAGCAATTGCACATGTCGACATCCCGAAAGGATTCAACGTTCCTGCCATGAAGTTATATGATGGAAGTTCAGATCCTGAGGAGCATGTCGCCCACTACCAAGAAAATATGGAGATCGTTCGCATCCCGCTCCAGTTTTGTGAAGCTTGTTTGTGTTGAGGATTCGGTTCGACGTTGGTAGGCCCGGCATTGAAGTGGCTAATCCGTCAACCTCCTGGTTCTATTGGCTCATTCGCTCAGCTTGTCAACCTCTTCAACAATCAATTTTCTTGCAGCCGGCAATTTGAGAAACTAACCAGCGACCTTTATCGTATCACTCAGCAACCCAATGAAGCATTAAAAGACTTTGTTAACAGGTTTAATAAAGAAGTCTTGGAGATCCCCAACCCGGACATGGCAACAGCTGCAGAAGCTTTCAAAATGGGCTTGAAGAAGGATTCCCCTTACTATGAGGATCTGGTGATGAACCCGTGCAAGAAAATGGAAGATATCCGAAATCGGGCTCACATCTCAAGATGTCATCTCCTTCGAAGAAAGTGACCGGGACAATGTTATGGATCCACATCATGACACCTTGGTCGTTGCACTTCAGATAGCCAACTGCAAGGTCAGACGTATCCTAATAGATGGGGGCAGCTCTGTGAATCTCATCATCTTTGGATGCTACGAAGGAAATGAAGATCCCTGAAGACAGCATTGTAAAAAGGACCTCGGTGCTCGTGGGTTTCAGTGGAGAAACCAAAAGTACAGTGGGTGAAATTACACTTCCAGTCTACGTCGATGTAAGTGCTCCAATTTGAGTTGTTAGTATTTTCGATAGAAAATTAACGAAAGTCCTAACATCCCTAACATTTCTAACAATTCCTAACTTTTCTAACAAAGCAAGGGTAAATTAGGGATTGCTATTTAGATTTAAGCATGGTAAATAATCTTAAAAAAGAGAAAAACCCGAAATGGGTAAGCTGTAAAACACAGCTGTTTGAATATTTTGAAAATATATTCCCTTTGTCCAAAACCTGGAGCAGCATTTAATGAACAGTGCACGCTTACATTCAGGTCCGCGCTGATGAAAATGTAAATTTCAGAGGCCTATAAATTGAGCCCCTCAGTCTCAGAAATAAAAGACACAACTCACCTTTCAAAGATGTAACTTGTTTGTTGTCCATCCCTTGCCCTAGATCCAAGAGGATCACCATGGAAGTTCATCTCCATGGATGATCTTCTACAAGGATCAACATTCCTTCCAAATTGTTTTTACTTACTTACAAACACTTTTCTAAACCTAAAAATCATTTTCATACATAAAATCTTGATTTCAAGTTAAATCTCCCCTTCCCAAGCAAATGAAGTGCTTTAAGTCCTAATGTACCCTAAGGATGGCTTGATATAGTAGATCACCACTAAAATTTTTAGTGATCACTAATCAAAGCCTAAGGAAATGGGGACAAAGCATGGATGCAAACCCCCTTTAAATCACATTTTCCCTCTTGAGAATGTTGCTGTCCAGTAGCCTTTCTCTAAGACCTCTGTTCATTGTCTAATTTTTTGGACACAGAAAAACTTGGAATTTGGAGTTGACTACAAAAACTTTTTGTATCCAACATCCATAGGATTCCATACGTATTTTTATTTTATTTTTTGCGTGAGTAAAACTCCCTTTTCCAAATTATTTTCTAAAAGTCAGTTTAGCAGTCTCTGGAAATCCAGATTTCACATCTGTGGTTTCCAGAAGGTTTTGGTCCATCAAATCATCTCCAATCATCAAAATATTTTTTATTCACCTTATTTAAGATGTTTTGAACAACTTTCATTCTCTGACTTTCCTCAGATTCTGAAGTTTTAAAGCTCTTAAATCCATTTTAAAATCAAGTGTCCACTGCCTTTTTCATTTTGGCAGAATTGATTTTCAACTTCAAGGAGTCTTTTGAGTACCAAAACTCAACCCTAAAATCATACCAAAAATCATGGGACTTGTTTAATGTCTAATAAAGAGTTCTCAATTTTTAGTTATCTCAGTTTTCACTTATTTTAACCAAAACACACGCACACACACACAAATGGTTTCAAATTAGGAAGACTCGTTTTACGAGGCATTCCGGGTGAACCCTAACGTTCTTCCCGGAATGTAACGTGACCTCCGAACCCAAATATCTAATCTCGGCCATTTTTCAAAGTTTTGGCCCTTAAAATAAAAATGGCATGGCGACTCCGTTTTGTTGATTTTCAAAAAAAGAAAAATCGCGGTGGCATTCATCACAGTGGCGACTCCGCTGGGGACATAAAAATGAGCTTTATCTTTTTCAAAAAAAATCTTTTTCAAAAAAAAAAGAAAAGCTTTTGTGGGTCAAACTTTCGTCCCGGCATTTGAAACCATTTGTACTGTGTGTGTGTGTGTTTGTTTTGCACATTTCATGTTGTTTTGACTGTCCCGGAAGAATGGTATTTTTTACTGTCGGAATCATTTTCTTAACTGTTTGAATTTTTGTGCCTATGTGCTTATGTGTTTATTTGCTTTCAAAAAAAAAATTTCAAAAAAAATTCAAAAAAAAATTCAAAAAAAAATTCAAAAAAAAAATTTCAAAAAAAAAATCAAAAAAAAAAAAATTAAAAAAAAAAGATTTTCAAAAAAAAAAAAAGGGATTTTCAAAAAAAAAAAAACATTTTTTGCATGCATCATTCTCTTTAAGACACATGTGAAAATTTCTATTTTACTCAGAAAAAGAAGATAGATTGCTTGCACACTACGCGCACTTGGCCTTACACTGCACACTACGTCCTTAACTCGAGGAAATCCCAGTAGCAGCCCGTTTGGCCTTATTACGCCTCTCGGTGCGAGCACGGGACTACCCAAATATCCCTTGGAGCCTCGTGTCGACCATGCACTTGTCCGTGACACACTTTGTCCGAGACCCGGTTGGTTTTTAGTCTAGTCCGTGTCATGCCCGGTCTGTGTATACACCTTTCCTTTCAAGCCTTAGTCGGCATACCAAGTCAATATCTTTCGGGGACCCTAATCAGTCGAAGTCATGCCGGTTTTCCGCCGCAAACTTTGACCAGATATTGACTGGCGCCTTGACTTTGACTGGCACAACTTATGCACCGACTCCCGGCATGACACTGAGTCATCAAGGATTAATGATTATTCCATGTCTAATTACGACTTAACTAACGACGGGTCAAGATCAATTGTGGACATTTATTAGTCCGAACCATGCCGACTTTTCGTCGTGCCCTCCGAACATGATCTTGGCCTTTGACGTCAGCTTTGTCCGTAAATTACATCGAATGGTCGTTAAGACTAGATTACCCGCCAGACTTTAGGATCGTTTTTCTTTTCGGTCGGTGGGACCTGCTTACCCTACGGAACCCTTGTTCGAGGTTACAGGTTGAGGGTCCGCAGGCGTAGTGATGGGGCCCACTGATCCAGGAATCAGAGTAGTTTACGAAAAAGAAGAGCAATCTTTTTCAACCGATTAGGTTAATAAAATACGTTTTAAGTAAACAAGAACAAATAACTGCATGTTGCATGAGCCCTAAGCCCAAACACCTACCCTCCTTCACTCCCAAATATCTGAACCCTCGTGTCTTTCCCCCCCGCAGCTCCTCACAAAGCTTGGTTTCGGGCGTCGGGTCACCGTTTGATCAGTTGGGAAGAGTCAAGCGCATCGTCAGCTTCACCATTTGTTTCGACTCCGGGTTTCAGAATGTCTGCATCAGCTGGTAATGATGGGGACAACATCACTCCGCCTCTCAGGATCCCTCAGACAGATCAACATTGGATCCGGTTGGTAGAACAGATGAGACTACGACAGGAAGCACAGATTAATAGCCTTATGGAAGCCATCAGGAGCCATGGTTTGGCTGTCAGTCTCAATCCCGATGACACTTTTACCATAAAGAATGAAGAAAGTCCTACTCCCACTCTCAATCGTCCCGGGATACCACCCTCGGCTTCCTATGCCACCACCGCAGGAACTCCCGCCTGTCGACTTACAGGTCAGCTAGCTCTCAAACAGAAGTTCAAAGCGCCACCATTCCAACAGCAGTCAAGGATGGATCAGTTCGGTATGCCTCTGCAACCGTCGGGCGTCCCCTCTCAAAATGATACCGGTCCTGCAAACATCAGTAGAGAGAATGAAGATTGGGGAACAATGGAGGAAATGTGGTTAGCCATCAGGGCTCTTGAGGAACGCCAGAATAAACAGCAGGCCTGGATCGAAAAATCCACACGTCATTTCGGAACATTGGCAATCCCCCAACTGATTGGGGCTCCCCTAAAGGACAAATATGTGCCTGTTGCCTCTCATTACTCGGCAGAATCCAACCATTTGCTTCCTGGTGAGCCCAACAGTAAATCTCCCCAGACTGGTTCAGCTCAGAGTCATTCTAGCACAGCTCAACCCGAGGTCCCAAATCCACCACCAATTGCCGAGCACATTTGGTGGGATATCTGTGACTGCCCTGATTGCCTCGAAAGGGACTATCAAGATTGGATAAGCGAGGACCGCCCACCTAAGAAGAAGAAAGCTTCCTCCCAGCAGAAATTGAAAGAAAGGTTCGAAGCCGGTGATACCAGTGTGGGTACACTCGGAGAGCCATCCGGAAGGTTCGATTACTATGTACTCTACTCCAGCCAGTCCTCCCTTCCTCCAGGCCATGCCGCTCTAGAACAAACAGGGGTTAGAAGGCCGAAAAGTCCTGCTGACAACAGAGTGCAGGCCTTGGGACACAAGAGTACCTCGAGATGCAGGTAATTTCACTTTGCCCGGCCAGAAGCCTAATCCCCTGCGGAATCAGCCAAGGTTCAATTTGTCCAACTTCCGAGCACGTACCGGCAAAGAAAGATCGAAGCCAGTCTGGCACTCGCACTCAATCAATGTGCTGGCCAAGGGTGGCAACCGCTGCAAACAGCCTCAACACAGCCTTGAAGCCTCAGCAAAAGCTTTACCTCGCAAGAGAAAGGCAGGAAACGGATGGCTTGATGACTATCCTTCTCCGGATAGAGACCAAATCTATGATCCCCTGATATATGGTAGTATGATCACCTTCTGCGACGAAGACCTGCCAAGAGACGCCTCCGGGCACAATGAAGCCCTGTACATCACTCTCCGGCTCAACACCATATCACTCTCTGGGGTATTGGTGGACAACAGATCAGCCTTTAATGTCCTTCCCCTCAGCATGATGTGGGCCCTTGCATCAATGAAAGGCACATGATCCCATCTACCCAGACTGTCAAGGCCTACGACGGCACGTCTCGTCCTATCCTGGGGACGGTGACTCTGGAGCTCTGGTTCGAAACCCAAATGGTGCCAGCAAAATTCCATGTAATGGACATTCAGTCTGAATTCACAGCTCTGTTGGGACGCCCTTGGCTACATCACAGGAAAGCCATAGCTTCCACTCTCCATTAATGGGTCAAGTTCATTAACCGTCAGGGAGACCTTGAAGTCATCCGAGGGGACAGTTTCCTCATAGGGAACGAAGCGAGACGACGATCAGCGTGCCGCGGCCATGGCTGGGGCTACCTCCTTCAAATCAACCAAAGGACCATCGGGGCAAGTCTCATCAGAATCCCTCAGAGTCCAGTGATGCTAACTATGTCAGCGTACTTGAACAGGCAGACCCTGAAGCAGTCCGATGCATCAAGTTCAATTGCCGTTTCCAACACTTGGGGGCAGACTGGAAAGAAACGCTGAGCATCGCCATGATGCAGGCACATAAACCCCCAGTCTCCAATCGAAGATTTATCAGCATTCTTCAAGTCAACTCTCTGGCCCAGCCATACAAGGAAATCTTTGTGATAAAAGTCGACGCGCACCGTCATACTCGTATTGAATGCATGACAGTTGTGTGGGACGTCTTACAAGAGGAATTACCCACCAAACCCTTCCTCTCGAGTATGGGGCATGAGGTTTTCTTAGCGGCTCCAGCAGCACAGCAAGGTTCAAGACGCCCTTATGTCTGGATTGAGCAATCAAACGATAACGAATCAGGACTCTCCGGGGTCGAGGATGCGGCGTATCCGCGAGCAGATCCTTATATTCATAGGCTCAGTTTTGAGGATGGCACCAGTCCCGATGATGTCACCTACGATGAGGAAGTTATCAAGCTTGCCACTATGGTCCCAACTGCCCAAGAAGACCCAAAGCTTGAGTTTGAGCTGACCTTGCCGAAAGCCAAAGTTACATAATTCCCTTCAGATGATTGGGACGGTCCCGTTATGCAACAAGTATTCGGGGAAGAGGTCCAGGTGCCAGATCTGATCGACTTCGGTTCAGTCAAAGGGATGATAGCAATGATCGAGGAAGGAGGATAGGAACAATGCAATTCCCGAATCGTGAGGCCCCTGACGGCGATGCCACTGTAGAATTGGGAAATCCTCTCGGGTCCGGCCGTAACCAAGGAGGAAATGATCACCAAGCTTGGATTGGTCCCCCTTCCCCTTGTGTCAACCTATGTAAAGTCCTCCGAGTCTCTCAATATTGAGTTCGAGTCTCTCGAGTCGTCCGATGGCCTTACGCCTGAAGACTACGAAGTTGTAGCCAATGCTGTATTCCCCTTTGTTCTCAATGAAATGACGGACCTTTCTGAGTATCCCCTGATTGCCACTCTAACTAATGATAAATTAACTAATAACCTAAAAACAGTTAATAATGATTCATTAGAAGCAGACACATTAAATGAACAATATATTAAAGAAATCTTTAAGCAGGTTGTTCGGAAAGAGGAAAATCGAGCCCAAGCTGCCGAAGAGGTTTTGACGAGTGTGAATTTGGGAACTGCAGAAGAGCCTAAAGAGACGCAGATTGGTAGCTTCTTTGAAGGGACCGAAAAGGATACTCTGATTGAGCTGCTAAGAGAATTTGTGGATGTGTTTGCATGGTCCTATAAGGATATGCCAGGCCTCGACCCTTCCATAGTCGAACACCGGATACCGCTCGACCCGGAAGTCAAGCCAGTAAAATAAAAGTTGAGAAGAATTAAGCCCGAATGGTCTCTACAGGTGAAAGAGGAGATTGAAAAAATTCTCAGAGCAGGGTTCATCAGGGTGATTGAATATCCAACATGGCTTTCCAACATAGTGACAGTGACCAAGGCCAACGGAAAGATCTGATGCTGCGTGGACTTCCGAGATCTGAACAAGGCTAGTCCAAAAGATGATTTCCCCTTGCCAAATATCGACATGCTAGTGGATACCACGGCCAACTATGAGGTCAAGTCCTTCGTTGACGGCTTCACCGGCTACAACCAAATCAAGATGGCAGAGGAAGACCAAGCCAAGACAGCCTTCACCACCCCTTGGGGCACGTATAGCTACACTGTTATGCCATTCGGACTGAAGAATGCCGGGGCTACTTATCAGAGGGAAGCCATAGCCTTGTTCCATGACATGATCCACAAAGAAATTGAGGTCTATGTGGACGATATGATAATACATTCCAGAGGATCCAATGGCCAACACTTCGTTGATCTGAGAAAATTCTTCGGCCGCCTCCGAGACCACAATATGAGGCTTAATCCGGCCAAATGCACCTTCGGTGTAAGACGAGGCAAGGTGTTAGGATATATGGTGACGGAACGGGGAATCGAAGTAGATCCCCAGAAGATCAAGGCCATAGTCGAAATGAAGCCACCTCGGACGCTGACAGAAGTAAAATCCTTCATAGGAAGAGCTATGATACATAAGCCGCTTTGTAAATCAGTGACCTCGATACGTGAGCCGATCTTCAAGTTGATGAAGAAAAATGTCTGCATAGAATGGACTCCAGAATGCCAGCTCGCCTTTGAAAAGATCAAGGCGTACCTTGTGAATCCCCCGATCCTTTGCCCGCCACATCAGTAAAAGCCGCTATTGCTATATCTGACTGTCACGGATACAGCAATTGGGGCTATGTTAGCTCAAGAAAAGAAAGATTCTAAGGTTGAAAATGCCATCTATTTTGTGAGCAGAAAGCTTCAAGGGAGAAAACTCAATTACTCTGCTTGTGAGAAGACTTGCGCTGGCCTAGTCTGGGTAGTGGGAAAGTTGAAACACTACATGCAGTCTCACCCGATACATCTGGTCTCAAAGTTGGATCCCATCAAATATTTGTTCGACAAACCTTCCATCTCCATGAGGTTGGCAAAATGGTCATTCTTTGTGGCCGAATACGACATCACTTATGTGACAAGAAAATCTGTGAAAGGGCGGGTAATGGCGGAAGCGGTTGGCCGACTTCCCAAGTAATGAGTCCCGAGGACTGAGCCCCAATTCCCGATGACGGAATCTTTGCTCTAGAAGGAGAAAATCGTTGGCGGCTCTTCTTTGACGGTGTCAAACAAAAGAGGAAATGGGATAGGAATGCTTACGGTCGATCCTACTTGCGAGCACACTCTCATAGCTTGGTAAAGTTGAATTTTGAGGTTACCAACAATGCCGCTGAATATGAAGCTTGCATAGCCGGGTTGGAGGCCGCTCTTGAAAGAAATATCAAAGAATTGGAAGTGTACGGTGACTCTGCCCTCATCATCAACCAGGTGTCTAACAAATGGAAGACCGTGGATCCAGTGCAACGAAGTATCACACTTACATGGAAGAGCTAGTGACCCGGTTCAAAGAGATCGGCTTTCATTACTTGCCCGGGGATCGCAACAGTTCGCGAGACGCTGCGGCAACACTAGCCTCTCTCGTCGAAATACCCGAGGGAAAGTCTGTCAAGCCATTCTGAGTCGGGAGAAGAGAAAACCCCGCTTATTGCTTTGAAATCGAGACGGAGGCAGAGCTGGTCAATGATCCCTGGTATACCCTGATCTATCAGTACTTGAAGAACGGTGAAGCCTCTTTCAAAAATGAAGATGGGGAATATAAAGAAGGAATCAAGGCAAAAAGCCTCTCGGCCCTGAAGCGACTCGCCTCCCACTATGTTCTTTTGGGAAACATGTTGTACAAAAAGCGTTACCAAGGCCCCCTCCTACGATGTATTGGCGAATAAGAGGCTAAGGAACTTATGAAAGAAATACATGGTGGTACCTGCGGCCCCCACATGAACGCTCGGACTCTAATGCTAATCATACTGAGAATGGGTTACTATTGGATCTCCATAGAAACCGATTGCATCCAGTTTGTCAGAAGCTGCGACAAATGCCAGCGGTACTCGAATCTCAATCACTTGCCTCCTCACGAGTTATACTGCATGACGACCCCTTGGCCTTTCGTCACTTGGTGAATTGATGTCATAGGCAAAATCACACCATCAGGCAGCAACGGCCACGAATTCGTCCTGGTAGCAGTGGATTATTTCACCAAATGGGTCGAGGCCAAATCCTACAAAGTCCTCAATTCAAAGAAAGTAGCCCTCTTCATCAAAGAGAACATCATATGCAGATACGGGTTGCCGGCCGAAATCATTTCAGATAATGGATCCCACTTTGAAGGGGAATGCGACAGGCTGCTGGCGGAATTCAGAATAACCCGTCACAAGTCATCTCCCTACAGGCCCCAAACTAACGGAGCCGTTGAAGCAGCAAACAAGACCTTGGAAAACATCATTCAGAAAATGGCTGTCCGAGGCAGAGATTGGCCTGACAAGCTTCACCTTGCTCTCTGGGGATGCAGAACATCCGTCAGGATGGCAACCGGAGAAACACCATTTGCTCTTACCTACGGAATGGAAGCCGTACTCCCAATCGAGCTAGAAATACCCTCACTTCGTGTGCTATTGGAAAGTCAGATCAACGAGGTCGAATGGCTCCAGAGTCTCCATGATGAATTGGCCCTGCTAGATGAACGCCGATTGAGAGCCATGGAACATATCCGAGCTTACCAAGGAAGGATGGCCAGAGCCTTCGATAAGAAAGTAAAATATCGGTAGATCAGGGAAGGTGACCTCGTTTTGAAAGGAAGCCCCGAGTCCGCATCAACCCACTTGGCAAATGGGAGCACATGTCTAGGTCGGGCCATATGTTGTTCAGAAGATCTTCTCCGGAGGGGCCATGCAACTTGCAGACCTCGACGGAAATCCTTTTGTACACCCAGTGAATGGCGATAAGCTGCGCAGATACTACGCATAAAACACTGAGTCAAAAAAAAAACAAAAAAAGAGAGTGCTAAAAAAGTAATACCCAACTAGGTTGAAAACCCGAAAAGGGCGGCCTAGGTAAAAAACAGGGTTGCACCAAAAAAAAAAAAAAAAAAAGCAAAAAAAAAGATTGCTAAAAGAGTAATACCCAACTAGGTTGAAAACCCGAAAAGGGCGGCCTAGGTAAAAAAACAGGGTTGCACCAAAAAAAAACAAACAACAAAAACAAATTAATTGGGTCGAACTACGGAGACCTGAGCCCTTTAGTCCAAGGGAACGTAGGCAGCCGGAAACGGTTCGGTCTAAAACACAAATAAAAGTCATACTTTGTTATCAATACATTGATCAAGCCATGAAGGCGTTTCGAAAAACTCTGAAGCAATTCACATATTCATTAAAGTTAAAAACTTTTTGATGAGTCTAAGCTCGGTTCACTCCTACAACTTACAACCTGCTAAAAGAAACTAAAATACATAATAACTAATGTGTCTGCTAAGACAAGAAAGGGATACTCGGAAACCTCAAAGTCACTCCAAGCCACTCGTACTGGCTTCTCCCCTCTTCTTCCCTCCTCTTCGGGTCTTCTTCCTCTGCACGGGAAAAATGTCAGTCTTCCTCCTACCAAGCTCTGGTGTAGGGACAGGATCTATCAAACCCGCGTCTGTCAGGGCCTTAATAGCCCTAGCCTCGTCTCTCATCTCCTGCAGCCGAGCCGGCAACATAGGAATCCGCCCCTCCTGTCTCTTGACATAAGACTCGTAGTCAGTCACGGCATCCCCGCTCCTATCATGAGGGTTGGCCCTCACCTCAGCCCTCCTCCTCTCAGAAACCGTCATGTCTTCCACACCAACAATGGCCTCACGCCGTCTCAAAATAGCCACCTTACTCTCCCCCAAATGCCTCCCGTACCAATCCAAGTACCAAGTGG
Organism: Adenophora triphylla var. japonica; assembly: GCA_022495995.1. Classification (NCBI taxonomy): domain Eukaryota; kingdom Viridiplantae; phylum Streptophyta; class Magnoliopsida; order Asterales; family Campanulaceae; genus Adenophora; species Adenophora triphylla. The sequence goes on from JAFEMH010005990.1 coordinate 51,857, forward strand.
TCAAAAATACATGCCCCGGACGCCTGAGGATAACCCTAGGAGGAAAGACGTCATACCTCCATGCTCGGGAAAGAAATGGGAATACTGAAGGATCATCCATCGAAGCAGAAGCCACCACCCTAGTGGCTATGTCCTCAAAGCCCTCCAAAGGAGTCTGCTCCAAGCCAAACTGTCTCCGAACCAGAGCCGGAATGTAAAAACTGGACTGAGAAAGCCCCGGAAGCATAACCACATGAGAACCATCCTGAAGTACTCTCCGAGTCTCTACCCACCAATGAGGTACCAACCATCTGATATCTGTAGTCTGGCGACAAGCCATCCAATACTCCCATGAACCCTGATCATCAAGATCCACAGTAACCCCTCTCCTGGCAAAAGTCCAAGGTTTCATTGCATCAGAAGTTTCGCGAAGGACCCCCAGGCGCTCCATCAGCCACATAGTCAAAAGAAACGGGCTACCCCCGTTCATATACCGCCTCCCGGTAGCTAACCTGTCAAGAGCATGAAGGGTCTCTCCCAGGATCAAGGGCACAATATCCCGGCCCAAACGGCAGTGCACAACCACATCCAGCAGAGCCCGATGACAAATCCCAAAAGAGTAAACCATAAACAAGGTACCAAACATGCAGAGTGCAAAAGCATCCCAATAGGCATCATCAATCAAGCCTAAGCCCCTAAATCTATCAGGAAGACCAGAAATGTCAAAATGATCAGGACCACGGATCATACCTTGTGCTTCCTCCGGGGAAAGATGAAGAAGGTTGCACAACTTGTCAACGAAAGAAGCTCCTCCGGGCAAAGGAATTGCAATCTCCTCCACCTCGGGACCACCAAGCAAAGCCCGGAATTCTTCAACAGTCGGGACCATTTCATTGTAAGAAAAGCAAAAGACATGCCTCCTTGTATCCCAAAATGAAGAAGAAGCCCTCAAAAGATCATAGTCCGGAACCAATTCTTTGAGAGACCACAAGCATTTTATCTTGTACCTTTCTTCAAAAAACGACCTCCTCTCTTGCATAATCTCCCGGGATCAATCCTTGAATTTGTTGAAAAATGACATTTGGATTTCTTTGGACAATTTTGGAGAATTTTTGGTCATTTCCATGGTTTTTCTTTCTTCTTCCCCGAAATTCCAGTAAGTTTGAACTGGAGAAGATGGAGTTTCACCACATTTATGGTCTAAACCAGATCCAACAACCGAAATAAATGAAATCTGTCAGGAGCCAGTCCAATCCGCGCGAACAGGAATGCCTCCCAGTCCAATCCGCGCGGATCCTTTTCCCCAGTAAAATTCTTTTTCACAGCTCAAAACCTGCACAAAACCTGTCAAAAACAGCTCATATACCATACATCCACACCCTTGCCAAAAAACCGGGCTCATGCAGCATACACATGCATAATAAAAAAGGTAGATAACAGTAATCCTAGATCATTGCATTCCAAAAAAAAAAGAGTGTGCATAAAAAATAAACTGTGTCTGTCAAAATAAGTACAGTCCCAGAATCAACCAAAAGTCATCAATCGGAATCCTCAGTGGCTGGCGCTTTCCCCCGATCCCTCTTGCGACTCGGGCCCGCCTCCTCAGTAGCCATAAATATCTCGGGCTCGGGATCGTCATCCTCATCTCCAGAGAGAGGCTCGCCTGGATCAACCGGTACGCCACGATAAGGCAAGCCGAGATCCGCAAATAAGTCATATCCGAACGTAAACGCGTTGGATCCCTGGACATGCGAAGATGATCCACCGTGGCGCCAAACATGCCCCTGCCCATGCAAATCCCCGAGGATGACGTGGTCCGTAGGCAGCTCCATGCCAGGATCTATGAGAGGAGAAAGAGGAGTCTCAGTAGAATGCTCGGAAGGAACAGGGGAAGTCTCCCGCTCTACAAGCGTCGGCTGTGCATGTCTCGATCTACCCTGAGCAGCCCTACAAGCAACCATCCTCCTGAGGAACCTCTTGGCCCCAATCACCTGCTTCGTCAGCTTCTCCACCACCACGGCCGGGAACTGCACGAAAACAAAAGCATCAGAAATAATTGATGCGAAAAATGATGAAACGAAAGAAAAGAAGAAGAGACAGAAGCAGTAAAAAGCCATACCTTCATATCCGGACGAGGCCGGAAAGCTCGTGGAACCCGATCAGGGATAGGGATCTGTACTCTCAGTCTGACCCCGTCCTGGACATACGAAAAGTTCGATCGAGGGTACCGCACAACCCCCAACCCCTCTCTCTCAAGAACCTGGGGCATCCTCAGCCTCCTCAAGATAAATCGTGAATAATCCTCGCTCGCCACAAACCTCGAGAAGTGCACGCCACCTCGATAGTCACCCCAGGTCTCCAAGCTCTCATTCGGATGCATCATGTCAGCAGGAGGCTCCATTGGTGCCATCAAAGGCGCACCCTCGCCATGTTAGCGCGTCACTCTCTCCCCCAAGTAATACGCGTCACAGGTCAAACCCCTCAAAATCCTACGCTCCACAGTCCACCTCTCCGCACCCTTCAGCTGCTCCACCTCGAAGCGGCCCCAGGGGTAGAACCTCATCCCCTCATCCGTCTCAGCTTTCACCAAAGGCAGGCAATCCTTGTACTTGAGGGTCGTGCGCCCCTGGAACCTATCTTCTCCCGAGCATGCTTGGTCCAGGAGAGCATAGCCGGATATGCCCTGATGTGCTCCGCCGGCTGCCGCCACATCGTGACATGAAAGAACTCCAGAGCCCATACCTGCGAAAGGTAAATATCACATCAATTAAGTGCGGAAAGAAACAATGCGTGCTTAAAGAAAAGAGAAAAAGCAAAAGCTTATACCTCCAGAGGGAACTCAAAGCACGTCAGGGAGCTGACAGCCTTTCGGCTATACCGATCCAGAGCAAAATATAGCTCTGCCAGCCCGACCTCCCCCCAAGATACCTCTCTAGCCATCTCCACGTCAGCCAACGTCTGCAGCAGGGTAAATACCGCCGTCCCCTCGGCGTGTCCAAAAAGTGTGCTCGAAAAAGCGAACCACAGAAAAGCCCTAGCAATCTGCACAACAGCCATTCTCTCATCCCCAGCCTCATAATTCTCAATACTCTCCACGATCTTCCCGTGGACCACATCATACTCCATCCCCATCCCCTTTTTGGGAATGGGGGTAAAACCTAGAAGATCCTGCAGCTCCCGGTCACTGTAACCATCTCTCCACTCAATGTTGAGTCCTTTAAAGGACAGGCCCGTGATCGCAGCATAATCGGAAGGTGTGACCGTAGCCTCGCCCCAGAAGAAATGGAATGTGTGGGTCACATCCCACCAATGCTGCACCAAAGCAAAAATCAGGCCCTTACTCTTGGGGAACTTGAGCAACCCCCTCAGACACTCGATGAACTCATACAACCCGGTCTCAATGACGATCTGTCTCGGACTCATCAAATCTCCTCTGCCCAAGACTGGAAGCCGATCCCACAAGCCGATGCCACAAGCCGATCCCACATGATCCACAAAGAAATTGAGGTCTATGTGGACGATATGATAATACATTCCAGAGGATCCAATGGCCAACACTTCGTTGATCTGAGAAAATTCTTCGGCCGCCTCCGAGACCACAGTATGAGGCTTAATCCGGCCAAATGCACCTTCGGTGTAAGACGAGGCAAGGTGTTAGGATATATGGTGACGGAACGGGGAATCGAAGTAGATCCCCAGAAGATCAAGGCCATAGTCGAAATGAAGCCACCTCAGACGCTGACAGAAGTAAAATCCTTCATGGGAAGACTGCAATACATAAGCCGCTTTGTAAATCAGCTGACCTCGATCTGTGAGCCGATCTTCAAGTTGATGAAGAAAAATGTCTGCACAGAATGGACTCCAGAATGCCAGCTCGCCTTTGAAAAGATCAAGGCGTACCTTGTGAATCCCCCGATCCTTTGCCCGCCACATCAGCAAAAGCCGCTATTGCTATATCTGACTGTCACGGATACAGCAATTGGGGCTATGTTAGCTCAAGAAAAGAAAGATTCTAAGGTTGAAAATGCCATCTATTTTGTGAGCAGAAAGCTTCAAGGGAGCGAACTCAATTACTCTGCTTGTGAGAAGACTTGCGCTGGCCTAGTCTGGGTAGTGGGAAAGTTGAAACACTACATGCAGTCTCACCCGATACATCTGGTCTCAAAGTTGGATCCCATCAAATATTTGTTCGACAAACCTTCCATCTCCATGAGGTTGGCAAAATGGTCGTTCTTTGTGGCCGAATACGACATCACTTATGTGACAAGAAAATCTGTGAAAGGGCGGGTAATGGCAGAGCAGTTGGCCGACTTCCCAAGTAATGAGTCCCGAGGACCTGAGCCCCAATTCCCCGATGACGGAATCTTTGCTCTAGAAGGAGAAAATCGTTGGCAGCTCTTCTTTGACAGGCGTCAAACAAAAGAGGAAATGGGATAGGAATGCTTCTGGTCGATCCTACTGACGAGCACACTCTCATAGCAGTAAAGTTGAATTTTGAGGTTACCAACAATGCCGCTGAATATGAAGCTTGCATAGCCGGGTTGGAGGCCGCTCTTGAAAGAAATATCAAAGAATTGGAAGTGTACGGTGACTCTGCCCTCATCATCAACCAGGTGTCTAACAAATGGAAGACCGTGGATCAGTGCATGCGAAGTATCACACTTACATGGAAGAGCTAGTGACCCAGTTCAAAGAGATCAGCTTTCATTACTTGCCCAGGGATCGCAACAGATTCGCAGACGCGCTGGCAACACTAGCCTCTCTCGTCGAAATACCCGAGGGAAAGTCTGTCAAGCCATTCCGAGTCGGGAGAAGAGAAAACCCCGCTTATTGCTTTGAAATCGAGACAGAGGCAGAGCTGGTCAATGATCCCTGGTATACCCAGATCTATCAGTACTTGAAGAACGGTGAAGCCTCTTTCAAAAATGAAGATGGGGAATATAAAGAAGGAATCAAGGCAAAAAGCCTCTCGGCCCTGAAGCGACTCGCCTCCCACTATGTTCTTTTGGGAAACATGTTGTACAAAAAGTGTTACCAAGGCCCCCTCCTATGATGTATTGGCGAATAAGAGGCTAAGGAACTTATGAAAGAAATACATGGTGGTACCTGCGGCCCCCACATGAACGCTCGGGCTCTAATGCAAATCATACTGAGAATGGGTTACTATTGGATCTCCATAGAAACCGATTGCATCCAGTTTGTCAGAAGCTGCGACAAATGCCAGCGGTACTCGAATCTCAATCACTTGCCTCCTCACGAGTTATACTGCATGACAACCCCTTGGCCTTTCGTCACTTGGTGAATTGATGTCATAGGCAAAATCACACCATCAGGCAGCAACGGCCACGAATTCGTCCTGGTAGCAGTGGATTATTTCACCAAATGGGTCGAGGCCAAATCCTACAAAGTCCTCAATTCAAAGAAAGTAGCCCTCTTCATCAAAGAGAACATCATATGCAGATACGGGTTGCCGGCCGAAATCATTTCAGATAATGGATCCCACTTTGAAGGGGAATGCAACAGGCTGCTGGCGGAATTCAGAATAACCCGTCACAAGTCATCTCCCTACAGGCCCCAAACTAACGGAGCCGTTGAAGCAGCAAATAAGACCTTGGAAAACATCATTCAGAAAATGGTTGTCCGAGGCAGAGATTGGCCTGACAAGCTTCACCTTGCTCTCTGGGGATGCAGAACATCCGTCAGGATGGCAACCGGAGAAACACCATTTGCTCTTACCTACGGAATGGAAGCCGTACTCCCAATCGAGCTAGAAATCCCCTCACTTCGTGTGCTATTGGAAAGTCAGATCAACGAGGTCGAATGGCTCCAGAGTCGCCATGATGAATTGGCCCTGCTAGATGAACGCCGATTGAGAGCCATGGAACATATCCGAGCTTACCAAGGAAGGATGGCCAGAGCCTTCGATAAGAAAGTAAAACATCGGGAGATCAGGGAAGGTGACCTCGTTTTGAAAGGGAAGCCCCCAGTCCGCATCAACCCACTTGGCAAATGGGAGCCTGTCTGGGTCGGGCCATATGTTGTTCAGAAGATCTTCTCCGGAGGGGCCATGCAACTTGCAGACCTCGACGAAAATCCTTTTGTACACCCAGTGAATGGAGATAAGCTGCGCAGATACTACGCATAAAACACTGAGTCAAAAAAAAAAAAAAGAGAGAGTGCCAAAAGAGTATTACCCAACTAGGTTGAAAACCCGAAAAGGGCGGCCTAGGTAAAAAACAGGGTTGCACAAAAAAAAACAAACAAAAACAAAAAAGAGTGCTAAAAGAGTAATACCCAACTAGGTTGAAAACCCGAAAAGGGCAGCCTAGGTAAAAAACAGGGTTGCACAAAAAAAAAAACAAACAACAAAAACAAATTAACTGGGTCGAACTACGGAGACCTGAGCCCTTTAGTCCAAGGGAACGTAGGCAGCCGGAAACGGTTCGGTCTAAAACACAAATAAAAGTCATACTTTGTTATCAATACATTGATCAAGCCATGAAGGCGTTTCAAAAAACTCTGAAGCAATTCACATATTCATTACAGTTAAAAACTTTTTGATGAGTCTAAGCTCGGTTCACTCCTACGACTTACAACCTGCTAAAAGAAACTAAAATACATAATAACTAATGTGTCTGCTACGACAAGAAAGGGATACTCGGAAACCTCAAAGTCACTCCAAGCCACTCGTACTGGCTTCTCCCCTCTTCTTCCCTCCTCTTCGGGTCTTCTTCCTCTGCACGGGAAAAATGTCAGTCTTCCTCCTACCAAGCTCTGGTGTAGGGACAGGATCTATCAAACCCGCGTCTGTCAGGGCCTTAGTAGCCCTAGCCTCGTCTCTCATCTCCTGCAGCCGAGCCGGCAACATAGGAATCCGCCCCTCCTGTCTCTTGACATAAGACTCGTAGTCAGTCACGGCATCCCCGCTCCTATCATGAGGGTTGGCCCTCGCCTCAGCCCTCCTCCTCTCAGAAACCGTCATGTCTTCCACACCAACAATGGCCTCACGCCATCTCAAAATAGCCACCTGAGTCTCCCCTAAATGCCTCTCGTACCAATCCAAGTACCAAGTGGTCAAAAATACATGCCCCGGACGCCTGAGGATAACCCTAGGAGGAAAGACGTCATACCTCCATGCTCGAGAAAGAAATGGGAATACTGAAGGATCATCCATCGAAGCAGAAGTCACCACCCTAGTGGCTATGTCCTCAAAGCCCTCCAAAGGAGTCTGCTCCAAGACAAACTGTCTCCGAACCAGAGCCGGAATGTAAAAACTGGACTGAGAAAGCCCCGGAAGCATAACCACATGAGAACCATCCTGAAGTACTCTCCGAGTCTCTACCCACCAATGAGGTACCAACCATCTGATATCCGTAGTCTGGCGACAAGCCATCCAATACTCCCATGAACCCTGATCATCAAGATCCACAGTAACCCCTCTCCTGGCAAAAGTCCAAGGTTTCATCGCATCAGAAGTTTCGCGAAGGACCCCCAGGCGCTCCATCAGCCACATAGTCAAAAGAAACGGGCTACCCCCGTGCATATACCGCCTCCCGGTAGCTAACCTGTCAAGAGCATGAAGGGTCTCTCCCAGGATCAAGGGCATAATATCCCGGCCCAAACGGCAGTGCACAACCACATCCAGCAGAGCCCGATGACAAATCCCAAAAGAGTAAACCATAAACAAGGTACCAAACATGCAGAGTGCAAAAGCATCCCAATAGGCATCATCAATCAAGCCTAAGCCCCTAAATCTATCAGGAAGACCAGAAATGTCAAAATGATCAGGACCACGGATCATACCTTGTGCTTACTCCGGGGAAAGATGAAGAAGGTTGCACAACTTGTCAACGAAAGAAGCTCCTCCGGGCAAAGGAATCGCAATCTCCTCCACCTCGGGACCACCAAGCAAAGCCCGGAATTCTTCAACAGTCGGGACCATTTCATTGTAAGAAAAGCAAAAGACATGCCTCCTTGTATCCCAAAATGAAGAAGAAGCCCTCAAAAGATCATAGTCCGGAACCAATTCTTTGAGAGACCACAAGCATTTTATCTTGTACCTTTCTTCAAAAAACGACCTCCTCTCTTGCATAATCTCCCGGGATCAATCCTTGAATTTGTTGAAAAATGACATTTGGATTTCTTTGGACAATTTTGGAGAATTTTTGGTCATTTCCATGGTTTTTCTTTCTTCTTCCCCGAAATTCCAGTAAGTTTGAACTGGAGAAGATGGAGTTTCACCACATTTATGGTCTAAACCAGATCCAACAACCGAAATAAATGAAATCTGTCAGGAGCCAGTCCAATCCGCGCGGACAGGAATGCCTCCCAGTCCAATCCGCGCGGATCCTTTTCCCCAGCAAAATTCTTTTTCACAGCTCAAAACCTGCACAAAACCTGTAAAAAACAGCTCATATACCATACATCCACACCCTTGCCAAAAAACCGGGCTCATGCAGCATACACATGCATAATAAAAAAGGTAGATAACAGTAATCCTAGATCATTGCATTCCAAAAAAAAAAGAGTGTGCATAAAAAATAAACTGTGTCTGTCAAAATAAGTACAGTCCCAGAATCAACCAAAAGTCATCAATCGGAATCCTCAGTGGCTGGCGCTTTCCCCCGATCCCTCTTGCGACTCGGGCCCGCCTCCTCAGTAGCCATAAATATCTCGGGCTCGGGATCGTCATCCTCGTCTCCAGAGAGAGGCTCGCCTGGATCAACCGGTACGCCACGATAAGGCAAGCCGAGATCCGCAAAGAAGTCATATCCGAACGTAAACGCGTCGGATCCCTGGACATGCGAAGATGATCCACCGTGGCGCCAAACATGCCCCTGCCCATGCAAATCCCCGAGGATGACGTGGTCCGGAGGCAGCTCCATGCCAGGATCTATGAGAGGAGAAAGAGGAGTCTCGGTAGAATGCTCCGAAGGAATAGGGGAAGTCTCCCGCTCTACAGGCGCCGGCTGTGCATGTCTCGCTCTGCCCTGAGCAGCCCCACAAGCAACCATCCTCCTGAGGAACCTCTTGGCCCCAATCACCTGCTTCGTCAGCTTCTCCACCACCACGGCCGGGAACTGCACGAAAACAAAAGCGTCAGAAATAATTGATGCGAAAAATGATGAAACGAAAGAAAAGAAGAAGAGACAGAAGCAGTAAAAAGCCATACCTTCATATCCGGACGAGGCCGGAAAGCTCGTGGAACCCGATCAGGGATAGGGATCTGTACTCTCAGTCTGACCCCGTCCTGGACATACGAAAAGTCCGATCGAGGGTACCGCACAACCCCCAAACCCTCTCTCTCAAGAACCTGGGGCATCCTCAGCCTCCTCAAGATAAATCGTGAATAATCCTCGCTCGCCACAAACCTCGAGAAGTGCACGCCACCTCGATAGTCACCCCAGGTCTCCAAGCTCTCATTCGGATGCATCATGTCAGCAGAAGGCTCCATCGGTGCCATCAAAGGCGCACCCTCGCCATGTTGGCGCGTCACTCTCTCCCCCAAGTAATACGCGTCACAGGTCAAACCCCTCAAAATCCTACGCTCCACAGTCCACCTCTCCGCACCCTTCAGCTGCTCCACCTCGAAGCAGCCCCAGGGGTAGAACCTCATCCCCTCATCCGTCTCAGCTTTCACCAAAGGCAGGCAATCCTTGTACTTGAGGGTTGTGCGCCCCTGGAACCTATCTTCTCCCTAGCATGCTTGGTCCAGGAGAGCATAGCCGGATATGCCCCGATGTGCTCCGCCGGCTGCCGCCACATCGTAACATGAAAGAACTCCAGAGCCCATACCTGCGAAAGGTAAATATGACATCAATCAAGTGCGGAAAGAAACAATGCGTGCTTAAAGAAAAGAGAAAAAGCAAAAGCTTATACCTCCAGAGGGAACTCAAAGCACGTCGTGAGCCGACGGCCTTCTGGCTATACCGATCCAGAGCAAAATATAGCTCTGCCAGCCCGACCTCCCCCCAAGATACCTCTCTAGCCATCTCCACGTCAGCCAACATCTGCAGCAGGGTAAACACCGCCGTCCCCTCGGCGTGTCCAAAAAGTGTGCTCAAAAAAGCGAACCACAGAAAAGCCCTAGCAATCTGCACAGCAGCCACTCTCTCATCCCCAGCCTCATAATTCTCAATACTCTCCACGATCTTCCCGTGGACCACAGCATACTCCATCCCCATCCCCTTTTTGGGAATGGGGGTAAAACCTAGAAGATCCTGCAGCTCCCGGTCACTGTAACCATCTCTCCACTCAATGTTGCGTCCTTTAAAGGACAGGCCCGTGATCGCAGCATAATCGGAAGGTGTGACCGTAGCCTCGCCCCAGAAGAAATGGAATGTGTGGGTCACATCCCACCAATGCTGCACCAAAGCGAAAATCAGGCCCTTACTCTTGGGGAACTTGAGCAACCCCCTCAGACACTCGATGAACTCATACAACCCGGTCTCAATGACGATCTATCTCGGACTCATCAAATCTCCTCTGCCCAAGACTGGAAGCCGATCCCACAGGCCGATCACAGCCTCCACTGATCCCCGAGTCTTCAGCTTATTCAGCTGCTCCGTCACAAAACGATCTCCACCCTGCAATTGAAAGAAAAACAAGAATGTCAAAAAAAGAGAAAAAATTGCATTTGCATTTAAAAGCATACTCATGCATCATAGACATAAAGTTTTGAAAAAATTCGGCAGCATAGCGGCATATAATGGACTCAGCCCCATTTTTCTCGCACAAAAGAAAAGTTTTTCAACAATCACCATTCATCATTCATGCGTGCATAAAAGAGACATGTCAATAACATTGAGTCAACGGAAGCTAAACTCCGTCCCATTTTTCATGAAATAGCATAAAGAAACAATTTTCCACATTCATACATTCAATCAACGGAAGCAGAAATCCGTCCCATTTTTCACAAAAAATCATAAAACACGCATGCATGCATTCATATCATTCATGGAAGCATCATCTCATTGAAAAAATCCTACATGCAACAAAAAAAGAAGTCCGTCCCGGATTCGAACAAATTTTCGTCATCTCATATTTCAAAAAAAAAAAAAAAATGGCAAATCGCCCATACTTTTTTCAAACAAAATGCATATTTTGATTACCCATATACTCATTACAATATGCAAATCATCAGAGTACCATTTCAAAGCAAAAAAAAAAACATAATTTTCGAATGAAGAAATTCGAAGTATACCGTGCGAAGACTCGGATCAGTGGACCAATGTTGCCACGCATCGGGATATGACTCCTCTACAATCGATTGCGAAAGTGAGTAATGCCTCCTCATCCTCACAAGTTCTAATCGCCTCTCCGCAATTGGGCCGCGTCCTTGGCCTTGAATGGCAACTCCCCCGTGTTCCATTGCTCGAAAATCAAATAAAATCGAAAGATTTCGAAGCTTCTTGGGCAAAAATGGCTGATTTCGCCTTTCTCTCTCGTCTCTCTATCGTAAAACTGAAAAATGGTGAAGAGGGAACAGAAAAGGCCACGGCCTTTATTTAAACCTGTCTAGGCTACGTTCCTGTCCGCGCGGACAAGAATGAGGTGCCAAAAAGACATTTTTGCCCTTTAATATTTCAGGACTCTGCAGTTTAGTCCTAAACTCAACAGGGATAACCAAAGTTAACCAAAGTTAACCCCCTTTCAAAAGAACTTCACGGCAGTAAAACGTAAGTCCGATTTCTCCAGCGAAAGATAACAGAATCCCGTTTCTTTCCTCATTATCACCAACGGCAGTAAAACGTAAGTCCGATTTCTCCAGCGAAAGATAACGGAATCCCGTTTCTTTCCTCATTATCATCAACGGCAGTAAAACGTAAGTCCGATTTCTCCAACGAAAGTTAACGGAATCCCGTTTCTTTCCTCAATTTCATCCCCGGCAGTAAAACGTAAGTCCGATTTCTCCGGCGAAAGTTAACGAAATCCCGTTTCTTTCCTCAATTTCATCCCCGGCCGTAAAACGTAAGCCCGATTTCATCAACGAAAGTTAACGGAATCCCGTTTCTTTCCTTAATTTCATCCCCGGCAGTAAAACGTAAGTCCGATTGCCCCAACGAAAGCTAACGGAATCCCGTTCCCAGCAGTTTTCGAACTACGATTGGCTTGATTCCTCTTAAGGATACGTAGGTAGCCTACCATAGGTCCAGCCACTCGACCAAAACGGTCATCCCCATTCCCGGCAGCAAACGTAAGACCGGCCCCTTCAAATGAAGTCCACCAAAGGACCATCAATCCCAAATCTTTAAGGTCCGAGGCACCTAAAACGCCATCATCAAGGTTCGAGACACCTAAAACGCCATCTTCAAGGTCTGAGGCACCTAAAACGCCATCTTCAAGGTTCGAGGCACCTAAAACGCCATCATCATTAAGGTTCGAGGCACCTAAAATGCCATCATCAAGGTCTGAGGCACCTAAAACGCCATCATTACCAGGTTGACATCCTAAAACAGTCACTCCAGGGTCAAAGACCCGAACTACGGCTGGCTTGATTCCTCTTAAGGATACGTAGGTAGCCTATCATTAGGTTCAGCCATCAGACCAAAATGGTCATTCCTTTCCCCAGCAGAGCGGATATACAACTCTAGCCATCAGACCAAAATGGTCATATCCTATCCCCAGCAGAGTTTCTTTCAGCAATCGACTGCAGAACTCGCTCACCAGGTTGACATCCTAAAACAGTCATTCCAGGGTCAACATCAAAGACCCGAACTACGACTGGCTTGATTCCTCTTAAGGATACGTAGGTAGCCTATCACCAGGTCCAGCCATCCGACCAAAATGGTCATTCCTTTGTCAAATATGGAGCCTTACTCTTATCGACGACCCCGCTTCCTTCGAAAGCGCCGTCGCCGAGGGGCTACTGTAAGTGCTCCAATTTGAGTTGTTAGTATTTTCGTTAGAAAATTAACGAAAGTCCTAACATCCCTAACATTTCTAACAATTCCTAACTTTTCTAACAAAGCAAGGGTAAATTAGGGATTGCTATTTAGAGTTAAGCATGGTAAAGAATCTTAAAAAAGAGAAAAACCCGAAATGGGTAAGCTGTAAAACACAGCTGTTTGAATATTTTGAAAATATATTCCCTTTGTCCAAAGCCTGGAGCAGCATTTAATGAACAGTGCACGCTTACATTCAAGTTCGCACGGATGAAAATGTAAATTTCAGAGGCCTATAAATTGAGCCCCTCAGTCTCAGAAATAAAAGACACAACTCACTCACAGCAAGCACCTTGGCGAAAATACTAGAGAAAACAGTGGGAATTCCTTGAATTGCCACCCTTTTCTTTTGATTATTTTCCCAAATCACACTCACTAAATACTCTCAAATTCAAAGCTCAAACACAAACACAAAGAAGATAGGATACCACCATTGGTAAACCCTCCTTCTCCCTACCTTAAATCTCCCTCATCCATGCATGCATCTCACCTTTCAAAGATGTAACTTGTTTGTTGTCCATCCCTTGCCCTAGATCCAAGAGGATCACCATGGAAGTTCATCTCCATGGATGATCTTCTACAAGGATCAACATTCCTTCCAAATTGTTTTTACTTACTTACAAACACTTTTCTAAACCTAAAAATCATTTTCATACATAAAATCTTGATTTCAAGTTAAATCTCCCCTTCCCAAGCAAATGAAGTGCTTTAAGTCCTAATGTACCCTAAGGATGGCTTGATATATTAGATCACCACTAAAATGTTTAGTGATCACTAATCAAAGCCTAAGGAAATGGGGACAAAGCATGGATGAAAACCCCCTTTAAATCACATTTTCCCTCTTGAGAATGTTGCTGTCCAGTAGCCTTTCTCTAAGACCTCTGTTCATTGTCTAATTTTTTGGACACAGAAAAACTTGGAATTTGGAGTTGACTACAAAATACTTTTTGTAGCCAACATCAATAGGATTCCAGATATATTTTTATTTTATTTTTTTCGTGAGTAAAACTCCCTTTTCCAAATTATTTTCTAAAAGTCAGTTTAGCAGTCTCTGGAAATCCAGATTTCACATCTGTGATTTCCAGAAGGTTTTGGTCCCTCAAATCATCTCCAATCATCAAAATATTTTTCAGTCACCTTATTTAAGATGTTTTGAACAACTTTCATTCTCTGACTTTCCTCATATTCTGAAGTTTTAAAGCTCTTAAATCCATTTCAAAATCAAGTGTCCACTGCCTTTTTCATTCTGGCAGAATTGATTTTCAACTTCAAGGAGTCTTTTGAGTACCAAAACTCAACCCTAAAATCATACAAAAAATCATGAGACTTGTTTAATGTCTAATAAAGAGTTATCAATTTTTAGTTCTCTCAGTTTTCACTTATTTTAACCAAAACACATGCACACACACACACACACAAATGGTTTCAAATTAGGAAGACTCGTTTTACGAGGCATTCCGGGTGAACCCTAACGTTCTTCCCGGAATGTAACGTGACCTCCGAATCCAAATCTCTAATATCGGGCATTTTTCAAAGTTTTGGCTCTTAAATTAAAATGGCGTGGCGACTCCGTTTTGTTGATTTTCAAAAAAAGAAAAATCGCGGTGGCATTCATCACAGTCGAGGGTATCAACTCCATGGAGAAATTCTGTGTAATTGATAGTGCAACTTGTTATAATGTAATCCTGGGAAGACCGTGGATCCATGGGATGAAGGCTGTACCATCCACCTATCACCAATGTGTCAAGGTGTCGACACCTTGGGGTGTTGTCAAGGTTTACAGTGATCAACAGTCAGCTAAAGAATGTTATATGACTTCCATGAAGGCCTCAACAAAACCCCTAAGATGGCATAGCAATTACAGAGAAAGGCCCGTGAGGTTCTGGAGGCGAAGGAACATGATCTAAAAGAGATACTCTTAGATCCTTCAAACCCAGATCTCAAGGTGTTGGTTGGCCAAGATGTTCTAGCAGAAATAGAAGAAGATCTTATTAATCTTTTGAAAAGCAGGATTAGAAGCTTTGCATGGAAACATGAAGATATGACAGGCATCAGTAAAGATGTGATCACCCACAAACTCAACATCGATCCATCTTTTAGACCGATCCACCAAAAGAGAAGAAAGTTCGCACAAGAAAGGAATATTATCATTCAAGAAGAAGTGGATAGACTACTCAAAGCTAAGATGATCAGAGAGGTCGAATACCCAAGATGGCTAGCAAATTTGGTGGTAGTAGAAAAGAAGAACGGAAAATGAAGAGTTTGTGTTGACTTCACAGACTTGAACAAAGCTTGTCCAAAAGATCCTTTCCCCTTGCCACACATTGATACTCTGGTAGATGCTACTTGTGGACATGAAGTGTTGACTTTCCTAGATGCGTCTTCAGGATTCCAGCAAATCCAGATGGAGCCATCCGACCAAGAGGATACCGCCTTCATCATCCCAACAGTTATTTATTGTTACATTGCAATGCCTTTTGGACTAAGAAATGCAGTTGCTACATACCAGAGGCTAGTCAACATGATGTTCAAGGAGCAGATTGGGGACACTATGGAAGTATACATCGACGATATGGTGATAAAGTCAAAGAAAGCTGAAGATCATGTTCGAGATCTTGCTCAAGCATTCGACATCCTAGACAAGTTCAACATGAAGCTGAACCCAGCAAAGTGCAATTTTGGCATGAAGTCTGGGAAATTCTTGGGCTACATGGTGACACAAAGAGGGATAGAAGCAAGCCCGGAGTAGATCAGAGCAATCATCAACTTAACGTCACCCAAATCCATAAAAGATGTTCAAAGATTGACAGGGAAGGTGGCAGCATTGAATCGATTCATCTCAAAATCCTCAGACAGATGCAAGCCGTTCTATGACATCTTAAAGAAGAATTCTAGGTTCGAGTGGACTGATAAGCATGAACAAGCCTTTCAAGATTTGAAGTTGTACCTATCAACACCTCCCCTTCTTTCAAAGCCTCAAGAAGGTGAACCTTTGTGTGTCTACTTAGCTGTCTCCGAAACCGCAGTTAGTGCCGTCCTGGTCCGTGATCAAGATGGCATCCAGCAGCCAATATACTATGTAAGTAAAACATTGCTCGATGCGGAAACCAGGTATTCACACCTTGAAAAGTTAATATTAGCTTTAATTTATGCTTCAATTAAGTTAAGACATTATTTTGAAACTCATGTTATTATCATTCGTACTAACTATCCAATAAAAAGTGTTATGAGAAAACCAGAAATGTCAGGAAGGATGGCCAAGTGGTCCGTTCGCCAAGTACTTATGACATCAAATATGAGCCCAGAACAGCAATAAAATCACAAGCACTTGCAGATTTTGTGACAGACTTTAGTCCAAGTATGCAACCAGAAGTAGAACTTGAGGTCCAACAACTCCAAGATGGGGACATCTTGAGGATGTGGACTCTATTCACAGATGGTGCTTCTAATATGAGGGGCACAGGACTAGGTGTTGTCCTAAAGTCACCACAAGGGGACATCATACCCCAGGCCATCAGTTGTGATTTTAAAGCCACCAATAATGAAGCAGAGTTTGAAGCCTTAATCGTGGGCCTAACCGTTGCTCTAGACATGAACATTAAAGCGATACAGGTATTTAGTGATTCATTATTACTTGTAAATCATTTTAACGGTTCTTATGCAGCAAAAAATGCCAAGATTACAGCTTATTTGGGCATTGTAAAAATTTTGGCAAGCAAATTTCAAATATTCTCTTTCGAACAAATACCCCGAGAAGATAACTCTCAAGCAGATGCGTTGGCTAATCTTGGATCAGCTTTCAAAAGTTTATCTCAGACCAATATCCCAATCATACATGTTAACATCCCTGATGTGGAAAGGTTAGAACTATTCTGCATAGATGAGGACATTCCAGACAGTCAGATGGAGATATCTTGGACAAAGCCAATAATCAAATATCTTCAAGATGGTACTATCCATGATGAGGAAAAGAATGCTAGAGCATTCAGGGTAAGGATTTCAAGATTTATATTAATAGATAATTTGCTATTTAAGAAATCATTTGCAGGTCCATATTTGAGATGTCTCGAAGCCGACCAAGCTAAAGAAATCCTAAGAGAGTTACATGAAGGATCATGTGGTAACCATTCTGGGGGCAGAAGCTTATATACAAAAGCTCTGAGAATGGGTTATTACTGGCCAACAATGCGCCAAGATGCTGCCATCTTTGCCAAGAAATGTGATTCCTGCCAGAAGCATAGCGACATCTTGCACCAACCCGCAGAATTGCTTCATCCAATCCTCTCTCCTTGGCCGTTCATGAGATGGGGAATGGATATAATGGGAAAATTGCCTAAAGCTCCTGGGGGAAAAGTTTTCTTGCTTGCTATGACTGATTATTTCTCTAAATGGGTTGATCTACCATACACCTCCCCCCATCTTTGGTATCAAAGCCTAACGTTCTAGTTCGATCCAAGTCTTATACGATTTGATCTTGTTTCCAATTTTCAGTTTTCATATTCAGGTTTGTTTTAAAGATTCTATTTCTTCTTTAGTTTCAGATTTGTGTTAAAAGTTTTAATACCTATTAAAGCTCCTAATAAAGACCGACCGGCACAAGTAAGTCGACAAGAGGTCGCAGTTAAGCCATCCGGGTGAAAAAGGAGCCCAACGCTGGGTATTAAAATCTTTATCCCATTTCCACAAACTTTTAGAAGTCTTGAAATCTTTAATTTATTCCAAAAATATGGAACCAGAAAATTTGTTGTCTAGATCTTCATCGTGTAGTACTTCATCGTCTAGTTTTCGTAGCTCTTCTGCTTCTAAGATAGATCAGTTGTATGAAGTTTCTTATTATTCAGATGATTCTAAAATTCCGCTTACCCAGTTACCTATAGTAAATCCTTACCCATTAAATCCTTACCATGTGTTTTCTAAACCTTATACATCATTTTCCAGAAAAGTCAAAAAAATATTAGGTTCTTCCGCTCCCCATCAAGTTAAAGAATATGTACAATCTTCTAGATTTGATAGTTATCAGCTTCCCGCCATTTCTGGTGAACACCTAGTCTCTTTAGATCTTCCTAGTGATCTTCCCAGATCATGTCTTGCACAGGGATATACTCATATCCATTTTGGAGCTGTTAAATTAGCTCTCACTTTTCATGGCCGAAAAGGACTTCCTACGTTCTCTCGTATTGCTTTAGTAGATACTCGTTTTGTTGAATACCAACATGCGTGTATTGGTACTATCCAAACCACTTTGAACGCTGGCACAGTCTTTGTTACCTTCTACCCAAACTTCAATATGCCTCTAAATGACCCCTCCCTGTTTACAGCTCTCAAGGTCCAGATCCAGATTGGAGGTACAACCCAGGTAAACACGTTCCAAGGAACCTTCCATTACCAAATGGTTTACCGAGTACAGAACCCATGCCTTGATCCAAAATCACAAGAATACCCAGATGAGTTTCCTCCACTAACCTCCTTTGAATTTCCCCATCAAAGAACCAAGCATGAATGTAAAATCCAAAATCCTACTTCAATTGGTGCTTCAGGAAATACAAAGTCGATTAGCCCAGCCGAAGCAACTCTAAATTGGCAAAGTGAGAATGCAGTCGCTCAGAACAAGGCTTTGAATCATCTTATCTCTCAGCAGACCAGGTTTGTGAGAACCCAAGAAAGCCTTTCTTCAAGGATCAAGAACCTAGAAGGAATGATTGGAGAAATTTGCCACAGAATTCAGATGCTACACCAAGAACTGCTGCAGATCATTCAAACTTCCCCAGCATCCCAGGCCGCTGCTCTTTCTCAAAAAGAAGCAAAAATGAAGTTTCTCAAAACCCAACTTCAAGATCTTGAGCGGCAACACAAGCAACAAAGGGTGTCAACCCTACTTGATGATCCTTGGAGGCTACCCACAACCCCTTTTGTCAAGCCCGCATATGATCCACAGCCAATTCCAACTTCTTCCCTGAAAGAATCATCCCCTTCTCTTTCCCTTTGGGCTTCAGTACCCTTGCCTGTTACAAAGCCAAAATCAACTCCCATTGATTCATCATCCTCTACAACCTTTGCAGCCCAGCCTACCCTATATAGCCTTCCAGATACCCGTACCTCCCCAGAAGACCCAAGTATCCTCCCGATAGAAAAAATGAACCCAATTTCATCTTTTCTACGCTCTCTAACCCAAGATAAACCCGTTCCAACATCCAGTTCAGCCTCAACCTTTATTGGACCAATCATTGATGATAGTCCTGAATCCCTTGATGCCTTCAAACACTTGTTCATGGCGTAACCGTGAGCAAACCTTCCAAGGAGAAACCGAACTCGTTGATTCGGATCTAGATGAGTCCACAAACCAAAGTCTACCACCGAATAACCCGAAATCCAAGTCCATTCCTCGAGCCGACACGAAACAGCAATTTACCTTTGATGATATCTCACCCTCCAAATGGCGAGAAAGAAGTGTTGAAATGGTGACATGGTGTTCTGAACTCCAATACTATTCCATAGAGATAGTTATCAAAAGATTTTTGGCCCGACTTCAAGGTCGCCTTCGGGATTGGTACCTTAGTCTCGGTGAATACCGACAACTGCAAATCCAACAATGCCCCTCACCTGAAGAATTCATGAACATCATCTATTCTGAATTCATTGGAAATCCAGTTGAACATACGATCCGTGCAAGAGAAGAATTTTTGAAAATGAAGTGTTGTTCATTCCAAAAGAAGGATCTTGAGAAACATTACAATCGCATGTCTCAGCGATTCTATTGCCTCAATGGCATTGATGATATTAATCTCAAACAAGTCTTTCTCAACTCTTTCCCGGAGTCCCTTGGGAATGAAGCCTACAGAGCATTAGAGGCAAAAAATGCAACGGTGGCACAAACCTCTCTTGGTGGCCTTTACCAATTGATACTCAATGCTGTAGATAAGCTGTGCAACCAAAAGAAATTCCTTGTCGAGTTTGAAAAAACTGGCAAGCATCTTGGTTCAGCATGTGATGATAAGTATCTTCAGATCAAATGCAAAGATAAGTCAAGTTGTAGCTGCAGCCATACGAAGAAGAAGGCACACTCAAAGAAGATCTCCAGATCAAGCTTCTCTGAGAAGTTTTCTTGGAAAAATCCAAAGGCCAAAAAGAAGTGGAAGTTCATAAGGAAGAAACCCCAGCGTGGCAAAACGTCTGATAGATGTTATATTTGTCAAAAGAAAGGACATTTTGCGAGGGATTGTCCAGACAAGAAGAAATCCCAAGCATTAATCCAGACGCTCAACCAGATCGAGCCAGTTGATCTTTCCGACCTTGAGTCCCTATACTCACTTGATGACGAGCCTAGTGATTCTGCCATTTGCACAATTGCTTATCCTGACTCCTCATCAGATGAGAGTTCTGATACAGACTCATCCTTTGACCACCCAGATCTACAAGTTCTCATGGTAAATCCTCTTCCTCACATTCCCCACATCCTCCCGATCCGAGAAAACCAGCCTGTCCCATTAGCCAAGGTACATATTCTCACCTCCACATATGCTAAGCCCATCCAAGTAGTCGCTTTCTTTGATACAGGATCTTCAGTTTCCATACTGAATCCTAAAATCCTTCCCCCAAGTTTCTGGAAACCGCATCATCAAACATTTCTCGCAGCCAATGGAGAAACATTCTTGATAGACAAAATCAGCGTCTCAGTCCATATTCGTCTCTTTCCCAAGTGTGTCATAAAACATAAGTTACTTGGTTCAAGTTCTCATGGAAAAGACCTCCTTATTGGTTTTGATATCCTTCATAAGTTACCCAACTTAAGATGGACACAAAACGGTCTCTGTTACAAAAGCTTTCTAAACCCTTGGAGCCCAGTTTCACACATGTTCATGGCGGTACCAAATCCCATTCGGTCACTAAAACACCAAATTTATCCAAACCTCGTGTGCCTCTTCCCATACCGAGTTCCTTTCCAAACACTCATCACCTTTGTGGCTAAACCCTTCTTTCTTTGTCTCCACTGCCCTTCAAGCAAAATGATGATGTAAACCCTACCAAGGCCACCATCCCGGTATGAACCTGACCATTACCAACTTGCCCTTCAAGAGTGCACCGACCTTATTGGCCAAGGTGTTATCGAGCCCACTCAATCTCCATGGGCATGTGAAGCTTTTTATGTCAACAAGCGAAGTGAACAAGTTCGAGGAAAACTAAGATTGGTTATTAATTATCAGCCATTAAATCATTTTTTGGCGAGATGATAAATTCCCTCTTCCACGAAGAAATCCTTGTTCCAGTCACTCTCGGATGCAAAGATTCTTTCTAAGTTTGATCTCAAGTCGTGGTTTTGGCAGCTAGGAATCACTCCCGAAGACGGACCAAAGACGCCTTCGCATACCCGATCATCACTACCAATGGAAAGTTATGCCGTTTGGTTTAAAAATGCACCTTCGCTTTCCAAAAAGCAATGGTAACCATTTTTGAACCTATACTTTCTAATGCCTTGGTTTATATTGATGATATTTTGTTGTTTTTGACGAGAAGTCTCATATAGACTTACTCTAAAAGTTTCATGCCCCGGTCACGAAGTATGGTATAATGCTATCGTGAGAAGAAAATGGAGATTGGAGTATCATCTATCAATTTTCTTGGCATGGACATATCCGACGGCAAATATCGGCTTCACCCCACATAGCTCAAGAGCCGCACAAATTCCCGAGATGAGTTGCCCTCTCCAAAAGCAGTTCAACAATTCCTTGGACTAATCAATTATATGGCTGATTTCTTACCCAAGTTATCAAGTCATACAAAGTGTGGTTGTTCCCCATGCTCAAAAGGAGCCCCCTTGGACAATAAGACAAACAGAAGCAGTCAAGGCAATCAAAAAGCTGACTGACGTGATACCCCCTTTAAAGATTCCCACTTCTTCGTAGAAAGAGAATATTGCGTAATCGATGCATGTGATGAGCACTGGGCAGCAGTATTATTCGTCCAAGAAAAAGACAAAAGATCAATATGTGGATACAAGAGCGGCACGTTCAAGCAATCAGAAAAGCACTACCACTCCACTTTCAAAGAGATTCTTGCAGTCAAAAGAGGAATAGAAAAGTTCCAGTTCCATCTAATCGGGCACGAATTCCAAATCGAGATGGACATGTCATCCTTTCCGCGCATGCTAGAATTCAAGAAAAAGGTGCTTCCCCAGCCACAGCTTTTACGGTGGGCAAATTGGTTTTCCCAGTGGAAATTTACTGTGAAGCATATCAAAGGTATGACAAACATCCTTGCTAATTTCCTTTCAAGACCCGGTGATTATAAAAGGAAATGCACTCCCTCTCCAGTTTCCCAGATAAACCATTCAATCCTTCCAATGGTGTTCACTGTAAATGAAACATCTTCCTCCTCCACCCTAGACAAAGCCTCTTCCTCCTCTACCCCAAATACCTCATCCACAAAAAGCCCCGAAATTCTCCCTGTCCTTCAACTTCCTGAAGAAGTCACAGAAGTCATCGCAGATATTACACTCAGCCAAAGAGCCATCCCAAACCACCAAGCCCTTTTCACTGTTATCCTTCGTAAGTTTGGAATCATCATGGACAACTACAAGTTTCACCCCGATTACCCTTTCCTTAACATTTTCAGGATATACGACTTGTTTAACTTTCCAAAAGAAGCTCTCTGCTTTTTCTGGTATCTATTCGAATCGTATACTATAGCCATCACTTTCAGTACAGTCAGACTCCAGTCATACATCCTCTAATGCCACTTTGACCGAACGCCCAACAGTTCCCGGAATTTGTTCAAACTCCTCGAATGGTTTCTCCCTTCTCATCAATGGATGCAAATGCTTACCACCCTGAAGCGCAAGGATCATGTGGTGATTTTATTCCGAAGACCATGCTCATTCCTTACACCGGCAATCATCAACAATCAAGGAGAATCGTTTGTTTATCATGCCCCGATCGCTTTCATCCACGAATGGTATAATCTAGACAGGGATGATATCCAGCTTTCCATGAAGTATCGTGATGTTCATATTGGTATGAGAGCAGAAATGGCAAGAGCAAATATGATTAATCCAGCCTCAATTCCTGAATCAATATTATTTGGGACGGAAGTTTGGCCGAAAGATCACCCGGTAGCTGCAAAATGGATCAAAGCGCTAGCAGATTGGAATGAATCACATCTCACCAAGCAGTTGACACCAGATGGTACTGCATATCAGTATGATAGTGATGAAAGTGATAATGAAGGATGCTACTTTGACCCGTATGAAGATGATCCGTCTCATCCGGATTCAAGATGGAAGTAAAATAAGATTTAATGACATACACCATACATCATGATGATGTCATTACCCGAATGATGCAAGCGCTTACGTCATAAGCCATTAAGAGGGCTGATTTTCTTTTCCTAGTGGAGCTTGCTTTTAATTTCTTTTTAAAGCATTATGTGTGGTTGTAATATAAAGAATAGATAGTGCTAAATAAAGATAAGTTAGTGCTTATCTCCATGTAAAAAAGTGTGTTGTTTGTATTCTCCCCTAAGTACTATAAATAGGGGTGAAGGTTTTCATTGTAAGATATCCTTTGAAGAAATATAAACTTTCTTTCTTATTTCCTTCTCTCAATTCTCCCTAGCAAAGTCATATGTTTATAAATGTTCTTTAGTGTTCTTATTGAGTGTTCTTGTGTTGTTCTTCTTATATGTTTGTTCTTGTTGAGTCTTCTTTTATGTTTGTTCTTGAGGCAAAATCCTATGTGCAAGTTCGTGATAAGGAAGTCATATCCTTCATTAAGAGGAATATATTTAGTAGGTTTGGTATCCCATCTGAAATAATATGTGACAACGGCTCTCAATTCATCAGCAAGAAGACCCAAGATTTTCTTGCTAGGTGGGGAGTTAAGATGGTGACATCTTCACCTGTGCATCCTCAAGCTAATGGCCAGGCAGAATCAAGCAACAAAATAATCATCAATAACCTAAAGAAGAGGCTAGATCAAAAGAAAGGAAGATGGGCAGAAGAGCTTCCCTTTGTCCTTCGGGCAGATAGAACCACACCAAAGAACGTGACAGGCCAAACCCCCTATTCCTTAGTGTTTGGAGCAGAAGCGGTCATCTCGGCAGAAATTGTCGTCCCCAGTGCCAGGCTCAAGATGCTGACACCAGAGCAAAATGATGCCAACCTGAGTCATGACCTAGACACCATTGACGAACTAAGGGACCTTCCTAAGATCAGGATAGCAGCATATCAAAAGAAGATTGCAAGATCCTACAACAAGAATGTTAGATTGCGAAAATTCCAAGTTGGTGATTTAGTCCTATGGAAGGTATTTCAGAATACAAGAGAACCCAATGCTGGAAAGATGGCTCCCAAATGGGAAGGGCCATACCTAGTGGATGCTGAAGCATGCAAAGGTTCCTATTGGCTATCGACTCTATAAGGAGCAAGGATTCCCAAAAGCTGGAACGCGATCCATCTCAAAACCTACTTTATGTAAGTTTACATGATTATTTTACAATGCAAATAAGACCCAGGTACGATCTTTATCACTCTAAATTCAATAAAAGTACTTGTTTCTGTTTTTATTTATTTTTTGGAATAATTACTGACTTAAGCATCGGAGGGGCGTTAGCTAAGCTAACGCCCACCCCTAACATGTTTTTGTTTTGCAAGGAAACGAGAAACATTAGGATGTAACTCACTGATTAACTAAGATGTAAGCATCCTCTCAGGAACTTAACATCTTAAATCAGGTACGTACTATCTCTTACTCTTTATTTAGAAAGTATTTTTATAGTTCTTTTGTCTTCTTTTATCAAATAAAATGTGACATCAGAAAAGATGTCGAAATCTTTCATTAACTTGTTATTTTGCAAGAACTGGAAGTCTCCAAATTCAGTCCAAGTCCTCGTGAAAACAACCGTTTTGAGACTGGCCATCTCACCTCCGTTTAAGGTGCTTAATTCCTTCAAAGGTTTAAAGAAATTTCTTTCTTTCACCGCATTAAGGTTTAAACACCTCGCCTGGAGCGCACGATGTCAACCTTGATTGAGGTGTGTGGTGGGCCCGTATGTTTAATATATACGAATTACCCATCACTACTCAATCAATGTGTTAGACCCTAAGATCTTTACAATTGGTTATGACACTTACGTGTCATCTAAGTACAAACGGTTATTGACATTTACATGTCAATCTACGTAATTTCAAAGAATTTCTACATCCACTCGCAAGTTGTTACCATCTACGAAGAGGTTAACATATCAACCTCCTAAAAACGTTTTTCATAAAGATACTTGGGGAAAGTTTTTTCAAAACCCAAGCAAAAGTTTATCCTACAGAAAGCACAAACAGTGCTGGACCAACCCAACACTTGAAAAAACAAATTGTCTTGGCCCTTATGGGCCAATTACAAACCAAAATATTGTTTTCGGGATGCAGCCCATTTCAAACCAAAGTTTTTAACCAAATTTTTTCAAAACCAAAAGTTTTTACCTTCTTCCTTCAGGGGGTGGCTACTGCCGCTGATGTTGTTGCTGCTCCTTCATCCAAGATATCATTGCCTTTGGCTGCAGAGGATCCTTCTCCTACTTCCTCTCCCTTAGCTTCCAAAGTCTTCAAAATGGAACGTTGTTCTCAACATCCCACTCTGTGTGCTTCCCGACATTAAACTCCTCCATCATTTGAATCTTGATTGCAACCTTGCTCTGAGCAGCGGAGGCCATCATGCTCTTCTTTAAATCCTCAGTCTCTTGCAACTGTGTGTCTTGAAGGGAGGACATCCCTGTCATCAAGCTTTTCACTTCCTTCTGTAAATCTCCAATTTTTGTAGCCCCGACATCCCTTTGATTTTTGACTTGAATAAGTTCCAGCACCAGCTTCCTATTCCTTTCCTCAAGAGCATTCATTCTCATCTTAGCAGCATCAACACCCTGCAAAAAGCCCAAAAAAGTAGGTCAAAACCATGGATATACTCTTTCCTTTGAGACTCTGTTTTTTCAAAGAAAAAACTTACCACTGTTGCCCTAGCCAACGCTTCTTCCACATCCCCTAGGCATGTTTCATCCACATTTATCACCTCCCTGGAACTGCTCTTCCTCTTCTTCACCCTAGCTCCTACTGATGGCCATCTCCCTTTTTGGCACCAACATCTGGTTACTCGACTGGGTTTGGCCCACAAAAATCCTGAAGATCCTTAAGAGAAAAAGCAGTGGTAGATTTTGAAACTGCCAAAGGAAAATACACTGTCAAGAAGAAATGCAGAATCCAGAAACACCAAGAAGAATTACACAAGGATCAAATAACATTACCAGTAGACATTTCGGTGGAAGGTGGTATCTCCTTGCCCTCGGAAGTTGCTATATCTTCGTAAGGTTGGAAAGATCTATCCCCCTCTGAAAACTCCAATAACCTGTTTACCTTCCCAATTGTGTCAGGAGATGGAGGGAAAATCTTAGCCCAATCAATAGCTGCAAAAACCAATAGAAAAATTACAACAGGTAAGTGCGGGAAAGAAGAGAAAATTGGAATTTATAAGAGGGATACCTTCCCTATTCCATTCAGTCGCCAAGAAGTCTCCTTCCTCCAAAGAGTCCTTCTCAACAAAAAAGTACTTCGATTTCCAACCCCTATCACTTACAGTGACTTTCAAAAACAAGGGCTTCATTCCAGACCTAGTCTTAAGAAGGTATCTCGTGGAACCAAACGTTTGGAGTTCATACACAAAGGCTAACTCCTTCAAACCTATATCTAAACCAAACTCACGGTTCACCCTCAAGACACAAGAAAAGATTCTCCAAACCATGGGCATCACTTGTACAAAAGCAAGGTTAGTCTTTCTAAAAAACTCGTTTATCATTGCAGGGAAAGGATAGAAAAAATCTTGAGTAAAGGGATACTAGTAAAGGCAAACCCATTTTGGGGAAACGAAATCAGACCTAAGAAGAACATCAAACGGCCTAAAGATGGTAGAATCTGGAAAGCAGTGTCGATCTTTGATAGATTCGATCAGATCGTTGTTGAAAACACAAATTTCTTCGTCTGGTTTCGTCAACAAACCTTCACACGAAAAACCCCCGTCCTCGTGTAAACTCGGAGGATTTTTCGCGGCTTTTCCCTTTTTTGATTTCACCATGTTTGAAAAAAGAAACAGGAAGAGAAAGGGAGGGAAGGATTTTACCTTCAAGGGAGAAATCACCGCCGTGAAGAAGAACGGATGAAAATGATTGGAAAAGGTAAAGGAGAAAGTGAAAGGAGATTTCGGTTTTAAGCCCTAGATCTTGGAAAGTGGTTACGTTAATTAATTAGGAGATTAACTCCTCAACCGCCACGTATCTTCTCCATTAAATTAACCGCAGAGCTTCTAGAAGGACGTGAAAAAAAACCAACCTTTTAAATTCTTTTAAAAGACAGTTTTTTGGGGACAATTATTGTGGGCAAAATTCAGGATTGATGCATCTTGAGTTTTTGTCAACATCTTCACATTCGAAGGCAAGGTAAAAATTATTTACTTAAATTAATTATTTATTTCTTTTATATTTAAATCACAGGAATAAAAAAGCACGTGGAAAAAGACATGTCCAACAGACTCATTTCAAACGACATGGAAGACTTAGTCAAGATATAGATGACTTGCCGAGATTGTAGGGGAGTTAGTTAGGATTTGATTTTTTTTTTGTTTTTCTTTTATTTATTTAAGCTCATGGCTGGAGACAACACAGACAAGAACACACGACACAACACATATACACACGCATTGCACTCACATAGCTCAAGAACACTTTGTAATCCGCCATAGCTTTCTACCTTGTAATTCATTTATAATACAATTGTTTGGGAAGGTAGGTGCTCATAATCACCTCCCGAGGTTTTGTGCCGGCGAGATAGTTATCTCAAGGGTTTTCCTCATTACACGATCGAGCCATCTTGATTACATTATTGCACCAATTATATTCCATTGCACCCTCCTTAGCTTCATTTCAATTCCTATCATTGTTGACTGTTTTTAGCCAAAACATTGTGTTGGACACAATTTCCGCAAGAAGATATTGCCCCGCACTGGTGCTAACGGTCTGCGGCAATCTTCTCTCAAGATAAAACGACTTTACAATCGTTAATAGGAGCACTCCAAATTAACGACTTCGGCGAACAAAATTCGTGTTTGACACTTCCATACTTTGAAGAAGACTTATGCAACGAGATGCTCTATCTTCTAACAGATGATGTTGAGAATTTCGTTGAATTCTGTGACTGAATTCCAAATTCAGTTAGATATCTAACCGAGTTAGTTAACTCCGTTAGATATGTGAGTCTGTGCTTCTTGTGTGAAGAGAGAAGTGATTGTGAAATTATTGAGTGAATTAATTTGACAATCAGGGGGTCTATTTATAGTGTATGAAGAGATGTGGTACCCTTTAGGAATAAACACAATTGGTGCCCTTTAAATCTAGATCGTTGGATCTAAGCAAATTGGATGGAGGAGATCTGCTGGGTCAGCCCAACAGCCTTGACCCGCCTATTTGAAAAGGCATGGATCATGCCCCACCTTTTCAAGAACCATCATAAGGCGGCCCACCTTTGCTGAACCCAACTGGGCCTCGACCCAATCTGCCAGATTTCCCAAGCGGCCCAAGTCCAATCTGAAATTACCCGGATCCAGCTCGCGCGCGGGCCCCGGCATCTCGCATTTGTCGCTTTTCGGGAAGGTCGCCCGGATCCGAGAGGCAGCGCAATCGCGCCCCGGCATCTGGCTTATTCCGCTTTAGCGTTAGTTGGGAGGTGTCTCGCCGTTGTTTTCGCAATTGTAGAGTCGCCACGCCGTTTTTATTAAGCCCAAAACATTGAAAAAGGGCATCAGTTTAGAAATAAACTGTTTTTTGTGTGATGAGATTTTGAGTTCGGAGGTCAGATGACTCCTCGGGAAGAGAATATTAGAATATTAGAGCTCACCCGAGTCGCCTCGTAAAACGAGTCTTTCGGATACCCCTAATATCCTTTAACTGTTGTGTGTGTGTGTGTGTGTGCTTTTAAAAATGCATGCTATATCGGATGTCTACATTGTACACTACATATTGAAATGTATTGAAATAGTAATGGAAGGAAGCCTTACCAATGTTGGTTCGTGTCTGTCTTCCGCTGGGGAATAGTGTTTGAGGTCGGAGTAGCATTCCGGTACGGATCGGGATTGCTTCGGGAGATGCCGGTTGTCTGCGGGCAGAGTTTCGGCGTGAGTTGAGGTTGCAGGCTGCGTTCAGGCAGAGGTTCGGCGTGCGTGGGGATCGTCGGGATCACTCGGGCAGAGGTTCGGCGTGCGTTGGGGTGGCAGGAGTCACTCGGGCAGAGTTTCGGCGTGGTTTGGGATCGTCGGTTTGACTCGGAAAGAGTCGGGACACCGTGGAAAGACCAGGCAAGGCCTCGGAGTACCACAAGGGGCCTCAGAGTACCTCGAGAGTGCCTCGGGGCAGCGCGGGAGCGTCGCGGGAGCGCTCGGAGAGGCTTCGGAGCACCACAAGGGAGCTCGGAAGGCCTCGGAAGGATCCGAAAGGGGTCGGGAGTGCCTCGAGAGGACTTAGAGGGGAAGCCTGAAGGCTTAGGGAGGAAGAGAGAAGTGGGAAATGTGTGAAAATGAGGAGGGGGAGCCCTCTATTTATAGTGCCAGATTTGGTGCAAGAAGGTCCGTACGGACCTCCCTGGTAATCCAGAATTTTGGTTTTCCTCGATTTGAGGGAATCTGTGATGATGGTGAATATTCTGCAATTATGATGTCCCCTGAGCAATAAGGTCCGTACGGACCAACTTGACATGCAAAGAGGTCCGTACGGACCAACTCTGCAGGAGGGTAATCATTTTCCCCGGGATTTGAGGGAATATTGTGGACTTTAAGAGGATTCAATAATTATTAAAGCAAAGAGGTCCGTACGGACCATGTATGCTTTTCCAATTTCCTGAAAATTCCCAAAAGGTCCTTTTGTCCCTTTTTATCCCAGGAAGGCTCCTCCCTTGGTTTGGCTGGGGGTTTTGAGAGGGTTTTGAGTGCCAGAGTGTAAGTACCCAAATCTGGCTCATGCCTCCCGGTTAAATTTCCCGGCAATTTCGGTAAGTTTTCCGGTAATTCCCCGGACCTTCCTAGTGTTCCGGAAATGTCCTGGAGCAGTCCCAAATTAAAATTAGGGCTGTAGGGAGCCTTCCTAATTAAGAAAACACGTTTTTCTTAATTAGGGAGAAGGTTCTAGAATAATGCCACCTTGCATGGTTCTAGAATGCTGAGTCATAATGGATAAGACCGCACGGCCTCATTTGCAAAGGGCCTGCAGCCGCACGGCTTCATTAGCCTTATCCAGACTGCCTATAAATAGAGCCCTCCTCTACCCATTTCAACACACAATTAACAACAACAAAAACACACTCACTCCATAGCAATACAATCAGACGTGAAGAACACCCTTGAAGGCTCAAGAAGGCGAAGAAGAAGCTCAAGAAGCCATCTCCCTCCTCCTTGAAGACCCAAGACGAACCTCTTCTCCTAGCTCCGTCCGAAGAAGCGAAGGAAACGATTGGTAACCTCGCACGCCCTAACCTTGCATTTTAATTGATATACTTGCTCATTGCATTCATATATCTTGCTTGGGACTTGGCATTTATTCATAAAGAACACATCTTTATCACCCCCTTCCCTTTTGCATGCATTAAGACCTCATTTGTCATAAAAATGTAGTCTTTTTCATAAAGGTGCATCATTTGCACCTAAAATCCCTATTTTCCAATAAAAATGTTATCTTTATGCATCATTTGCATATAAAGATCAAATCTTTTCCAATAAAAATGCATCCTTTGCATTCAAAAACCTTTTCTAATGCATCATTTGCATAAAAATCCTATCTTTACGCATCACTTGCATAAAGATCATTTCTTTCAATCAAAAAAGCATCATTTGCTAAAACCAAAATGTCATCTTTTCATTAAAGAGTCATTTTTCATCATGCATTTCCCCTTTCCCCCAACCTTGGAACGGACCGGTGTAAAAGTTCTCATCTTTGCATCGTTCCTTCCATCAAAGGTTCATGATTTCTTTAGGAAAAGGATAACCTTGAACCCTACATCTCCGATTATCGCTTAAGAATGAGTATGAAGCCTCTATACGAGCTCGACCGTCTTAAAGCGTAGGATTGATGGGCTAAGGACATTCCTTCCTAAAGAACCTCATCTTTGACCAAAAGAGAGTCATTCTCTCGATCACGCAAGTCCCGAGGGTCCCGAGGTTAAAATGCGATGATCACAAGTCATAAGATGAGGACGGGATCATAATCCCAAATACATAAATTCCAAGGAATCCCGAGCGACAACCAACAAATGGTTTGTACGTCCGGAAGACAACTTGGGACATTTCCCCCTTACTCTCAAACACATGCACACAAAGAAAGCACGCAAGCAAACACGATTAATGAAATCTTGGGAGACTTGCTCCGGCAAGGCACTTTGGGTGAACGCCAAACGTTCTTCCCAAGGGGTAACTTAACCTCCGAACCCATAAAACCTTTTTTTCAAAGTTTTGAGGTAATCAAAATGGCGTGGCGACTCCGTTTTTCAAATAACTCGGATGTCTTCAAACTCGCGTGAATTCCAACAAACAAAAATTTGGGGCACACATTCACAGTTTGGCGACTCCGCTGGGGAAACCCAAAGGAGAAAAGCTTTATTTTCAAAACAAAAATCAATACTTGGTATATAGGTGGACCCCACTTAACCTTCTGTATCGCTCTTCCCTAACCCGGGGCTTGGGATAACCAGTGGTTTAACAATCCCACGTACCAGTATCCCTTTTCGAAAAATTTTGAAAAAAAAAATAAGAAAGCTTTTCCCTTTGAGCGGGTTAGACTCCCGTCGCCGATTTCATTAATCGTGCTTGCTTTCTTTACCTTGCATTGCATCATTTGCATCTTGGATCTTCGTTCTTACTTTGAGCATAAAATATATCGCAAAGGAGTGGAACCTGGAAAATTGATCCATGCAGTCGTACGGCTAATCCTCATAGGATTCTGACCATACGACCTCAGTGGCAATTCCACCAGGAAAAATCAGGGTTAATACGGCAAGTCCTAGCGGCTTGGGGCTACTCGGCTCCACACGGCGGCCGGGGCTCCCGAGAAAAATTTACATGCTTACGTGTTGCATTTTCCCCCGTCCCGAAAATCATTCCTTTAAAACACATTTATGAAAATCTCTATTTTAACTCAAAAAGGAACATTTTTAGGAGACCGCACACTACGCGCACCTGATATATCCTGTACACTTTTGCACGCACGTCCTTCAAACCCGAGGGTGGTTCCAGTGCGATCACGGACTGACCTTACGATGCTCCGGGCGCGCACGGAATCATCCCAACCTCCCCATGGCAGCCAGTGTCGACCAATGCACAGTCCGTGTCACACGTTTCAAAAAACCGTGACTTTTGGTTGGTTTTTGGTCTAGTCCGTGTCATATAGCCCAGTTGCATACCCACGTAAAGGTCAAGCCTTAGCTCATAAACGGAAGCCAAGATTTTCGCTCAAGCGAAATTCCGCCGAAATTCCGACAAGGAAAAAAATCGGTGGGATCTTGACTCCGACATTGACTATTGACCTTGACCCACACGGAATGCGTAAGAGTCAAGACCGAGTCTTTGCCAAAAATCAAAAGATCTTTCGCTCAAGCGAAGCTATGCCAAAATTCCGACAAGGAAAAATTGGCAAGATCTTGGCCAGGCATTGACTTCGATTCGACTCACGCACTTTGCGTATGCAACGAAGTTCAATGTGACAACTGTGTCATCCGGCTTTTGCCGCCCGACCCATGCCTATTATATTCTCGGACATTACCGAAAGTCAAAAACCGTCATTCGCTCAAGCGAAACTCGTCAAAGATCCGTCAAGGCAGAGAGACGAGACTTTCCTGGTATTGCCTTGACTATAATCCGCATCGCTCGTGCGTTGAAAGGTCCTATGACCCGCTAGACCCGATAGGAGCGTTCTTTACTCTCGGTCGGTGGGATCCGCGTGCCCATAGGACCCTCGCCCGGGGCCATCCACCCCAGGAGGTCGAAATACGAGGTGGAATACGAGGGGCTTATAGACGTAGTGACGGAACCCGGCGATCCGGGATCTAGAGTAGTTGTGAAAAAAGAAGGGCGGAACCCCTTTTCCAACCAAATAGATATTAATAAAAGACAACTGTTTTAAGTAAACTTGAAGATTCTAATTTGCATATTGCACGAGCCTTCGGCTAAACACCTACCCCGAGTCTAAACCTTTCCTATCCCTTTCCCGCGGCGAGAAAGAAGTGGGTGAGAACAGGGTCGGCGACTTGTTAGCGCGAGAATCCTCGAGATAGTTCGCGAGAATCCTCGGTTTCGAGAGTCGAATGGCTGATTTGACAGAGAACGATCTTTGGTTTGGGTAACCGGATGACTAGGGAAGAAGAACTAACCTTAGCCACGGAAAACGGTCGTAAGGCCCATGAGGAACAGCAAGCCACGCTCATTGAAGCGCTTCGTCGTCATGGAGTTCAAATAGTGGTCGAGCCCAGCGGTTCCTTGGTGATGATAGAAGATGAGCCTCCGAAGCGGCCATCTCGGCTCCATCAACCTATAACCAATGCCCTCCTCCATCCTCATACGATCCCTTATCCGGGATTACCCCTCTTGATCCTTTCCAACATCTCGAAGCCATCGGGGTCCCGATACCCTCACCTCCTCAAATGAGACCCGGCTTTGTTCCCTATCAACGAAAGCAAACGCCTCGGCTATCCCAGGTTACGCGAGCCTCACGCATTACCCCATGGGATTCACTCCCTCTCCTCAGTAGGGGCCATCCCAGGCATTCCCTAGGCCTCAAAATCAGCTCAATGATCCTTTCAATTCATGTCACGCCACGTGATCTTCCACCTCCAACTTTGCCCACAGGACCCCAGGAGGTTCCGTATCCTTTTTCCTACTTCGGAAATTATGAGCCTAATTCCTATGCCTCCGGCCAGTCTCACGGGAACACGGGACCTGGTCAAGTTTACACTTATTTCCCCTCCAAAGATCCCCAAGCCTTGGTACCAGCTACCACTGTGCCACCTACTGTCCTTCCACCCAAATCAGATAAGCCTTCTCCGGAATCAAGCAACCCTAAACCATCCCCCGACTCCGACATGGCTTGGCTAATGGAACAAGTTAGGTCCATGCAAGAGAAGTTTGGGGAAATAGACACCAAGAAGACAGCATACCAGATCACTGATCCCAGCAAAGTTGTCCCTCTCCCTCCAAAATTCCGAATGCCGTAAATTGAAAAGTTCAACGGCACGGATTGTCCCCGGACTCACATTGAAAGCTACATTCTTGCCATGAGAGCCAAAGATTGTACACGGCAACAAATGGCCGATCATTTTCGGTTATCATTAAAAGGTTCGGCTCTTAGGTGGTTCCTGCATGTGAAACCGAGGCCCGAGCTACTTGGGACCGAGATCAAAGAAGCGTTCCTAGAAAAGTATAAGGCCAATTTGAATTGGGAAACCAGCGGAATGACCTACGGGGTACCCTACAACGTTCGAGATGAGCCGGTAAGTGAATTCTACAAGAGATGGAATTGGAAGCTCGGTGAAATGATGACCCCACTCAATGAAGAGGAACGGATGGAGATCTTCCAATCTTGCTTGAAACCTCAACTAAGAGTTCAACTTGGCAATTACTACTATCGACCTTCGGGCAATGGTAAATGCCGGCACCAAGTTTGAGAATGCCTTGATATGGCCCGGCCACGAGGCAGCCGGTTCTTATCGCTACAAAGCACCGGTGTCCAGAAATGCCCCAGGTCATTTGTGAAAGGAAAAGAAGTGATTGGCGGCTGTTAATTACATTCGAGAATGAGAAAGCGGGACGGAATGCGAGCCAAGCTGCTGCAAAGCCAAAGCTCCCTTTCTATCTTCTTGAAGATTTCGGAATGCCACTAGAAAAAGGTCTTCGACGGTTTGGTAGCCCAAGGACTCATCGAGACCTTTGGAAAGCTGGAAACCCGAGGAACCCCGGTATCGAGAATGGACGAGACCAAACAACGTCGCTTTCACAATTATCATGGTCATAACACTAATGATTGCACCTACACGAAGCTCCGATCTCTCGCCTAGTCGAAGAAGGCAAGTTAGAACCACCTCGGGGTCCCAATGTGGTCAAGAATCCTCTTCCTGCTAACAATCGAGTCAACATGATCGAGTTCGGAGGAACGAATGGAAATGGTTTTGGAAATCCGAGGTCATAGATATCCTGAAATTCAATATTCCTTATCTTTGAATTACAAGGGAAATGGAAAGATCGATTAATGCCGCCGCCGTGGAGGGACGGTTTGGACCCATAGTCGGAAGCGATTTCGTTAATGTTGTCGAGCTCGGCCTCTTTTCTACGACATCGAACCCGGTAACCATGGTCAAGATTACGAAGAAAGGCTCACTTATGAAGGCTGCGAGTTTGAAGTAAAACAAGCCATGTTAATGAAAGTCTCTCGAGAACCCTTCATTACCCATGACGAGCATAATGTGTTTGTAATGGCTCTTACTACTCCCGAGGATCTTTCCCAACCCCTGTTTGGGAAAAGGTAGAGAGAAGAGTGAACAAGCCGGAAGACTTTTGGGATGAAGAGAGCGTATCTCGAATCTTTGAAAGCACAACCAGGTCCCTGCTTGCCCCGGAGGTACAAATGGATGAAGTTAAGATCGAAAGGAGATTACGCCGAGATCGGTAGAGTACTTCCTATGAAATTGGTGTCAACAAAGGCAATAATGATCCGCGAGTGCACAATCAAATGACAACGCCGACAAGGCTTGCTACTCCCCGGGGCAACAACAAGAAGGAGTGAGATCCCTGTCCAAACCTTGTCAAGTCCCCCTCGAGTCAATAAGTAGCGTAGGGTCCGAGTCGGTGTTGTCTTTTCGGTTGAGTCGGGAATCTTCGAATTCCAGTCCTCGAAGTCATCCGAAGGCCTCACGCCCAGGATTATGAAAATGTAATCGATGTCATCTTTCCCCTTATTTTGAATGAAATGACAAATCTTTCGATTATCCTCTTATTGCCAACTTAACAAATGATAAATTAACTCAAAACTTAACAACGGTTAATAATGAATCATTTGAACAAGATGCAAACACACTAAACGAACAATACATTGAAGAAATCTTTAAGCGAGGTTTCGGAAAAGAGGAAAACCGGGCCCAAGCCGCCGAGGAGGTTTTGATAAGTGTGAACTTGGGTACTATTGAGGAACCTAAAGAGACACAGATTGGAAGCTTCTTCCGGGGGTTGAAAGAGACAGATTGATCGAGCCGCTCGGAGAATACGTCGACGTGTTTGCATGGTCATACAAGGATATGCCGGGGCTAGGCAGTTCGATAGTAGAGCACGAGAATCCCTCTAGCACCGAGATGCTAAGCCGTAAAGCAGAACCGAGAAAGATCAAGCCGGAATGGTCTCTACGGGTCAAAGAAGAAATTGAGAAGCTACTTGCGGGTAGGGTTCATCAGAGTTATTGAATACCCGACATGGTTGTCCAACATCGTGACCGTAACCAAGGCCGATGGGAAGGTGCGGCTGCTGTGTGGATTTCCGAGATCCGAACAAGGCCAGGCCCAAAGACGACTACCCTCGCCAAACATAGACATCTGGTGGACTCCACTGCCAACTACGAAGTCAAATCCTTCGTTGATGGTTTTGCGAGCTACAACCGGATCAAGATGGCCGAGGAAGACCAAGAAAAGACAGCCTTCACCACACCGTGGGGAACCCATCGTTATACAAGAATGCCATTCGGGCTCAAGAATGCCGGGGCTACTTACCAAAGGGCAAAGAACCGCGCTTTTTCATGACATGATCCACAAGGAGATTGAGGTCTACGTAGATGACATGATAATCCACTCCAAAGGAGAAGGTGGGCAGCACTTTGTTGACCTACGAAAATTCTTTGAGAGGCCGAGACAGCATTCCATGAGACTAAACCCCGCCAAATGCACCTTCGGAGTGACAAGGGGAAAAGTGCTTGGGTACATGGTCACGGAGCGAGGTATAGAAGTTGACCCCGAAAGATCAAAGCCATCATGGATATGAGGCCACCTCAAACCAGGATGTAAGTCAAGAGCTTCATGGGTAAATTGCAAGACATCGCCGTTTCGTCAATCGGTTGACCACTATGTGCGAGCCCATCTTCAAGCTCATGAAGAAGAATGTGGACACGTAATGGACCGAAGAATGCCAGGATGCCTTTGACCGCATCAAGGCATACTTAGTACATCCCCGGTACTATGCCCCCACATAGACGTAAGCCTCTTCTCGCTCTATCTCACCTTTATCCTTGAGACACGGCGCGGTTGGGGCTATGCTTGCTCAGAGAAGAAAGACTCTCGGGTAGAAAATGCCATTTACTTTGTCACCTGAAGCTACGGAGTGAGCTCAATTACTCGGCATGTGAAAAAGACTTGTGCGGGATCGGTCCAGGTAGTCGGCAAATTGAAGCATTATATGCAAGCCCACCCTGTGAACTTGGTCTCGAAAATAGACCCCATCAAGTACATCTTTGACAAACCTTCCCTCTCGATGCGTCTAGCGAAGTGGTCTTTCTTCTTGGCAGAATACGACATCAACTATGTGACCGTAAAGGCCATCAAGGGTCAAGCATTGTCGACCACTCGGCGAATTTCCCCAAGAATGAAGACAGAGGGCCCGAACCCCAATTTCCGGATGAAGGGATCTTTGCGGTTGAGCCTCGAAAATAGATGGCAATTGTTCTTTGACGGAGCCGCTAACAAAAGAGGAAATGGTGTAGGAATGCTATTGGTCGATCCGAAAGATGAACATACCCCCATAGCCCTCAAGTTGAATTTTCCTGCCACGAACAATGTCGCCGAGTATGAAGCCTGCATTGCTGGTTTGGAGGCTGCCTTAGAAAGAAATGTCAAGGAGCTCGAAGTTTACGGAGACTCGGCCACGATCATCAACCAAGTCTCCAACAAGTGGAAGACTCGTAGACCCTAATCTACAACGGTATCATGCCCATATGGAGGAGTTGACTGGACAAGCTCGTAGAAGTGACTTTCCACTACTTGCCGAGGGAAAAGAACAGATTCGCAGATGCCCTAGCTACTCTAGCCTCATTGGTAGAGATCCCCGAAGGAAAAGCCATAAAGCCCTTCGTAGTGGGTAGAAGAGAAGCCCCACCTTCTCGTTGTGAAGTGGACCTGGGACCCGAGCCCATAAAGGAACCTCGGTACAATCAGATTTACCAATTCCTCAAAGACGGAGAGTCGGCTTTCGTAGACGAAGAAGGTAGACCAAAAGAAGGTGTCGAGCCAAAAGCTTACGAGCCCCGAAAAGGTTGGCTTCCCATTATGTCATTCTAGGAGGCAACCCGTATAAGAAGCGGTATCAAGGACCACTCCTCTTATGTGTCACTCAAGAAAGAGCTGTAGAGTTGATGACCGAAGTCCACAATGGTCCCCGCGGTCCTCACATGAATGCCGAGCCCCGATGCAAGTGATCCTCGAATGGGTTACTACCGGATCTCCATGGAAACAGACCGTGTTCAAGCACGTCCGAACCTCGCGACAAATGCCGCCGGTTTGCCAACCTCAACCATCTCCCACCTCATGACTGTACCGCATGACGACTCCTTGGCCGTTTGCAACTTGGGGCATTGACGTGATAGGGAAAATAGCCCCGACAGAAGCAATGGGCATGAGTTCGTGTTGGTAGCCATCGACTACTTCACAAAGTGGGTAGAAGCCAAGTCCTACAAGGTCCTCACTTCCGTAAAAGTGGCCCAGCCATCAAAGAAAACATAATGTGCAGATATGGGGTGCCCAACGAGATCATTTCGATAATGGGTCACACTTCGAAGGAGACTGCGATAGACTCGCCGTCGACCCGTAGTTACTCGCCACAAGTCGTCCCCGCATGCACCTCGCACCAATGGAGCCGTGGAAGCTGCTAATAAGACACTCGAGCGGATCATCCTAAGATGGCCACCCGTGGTCGTGATTGGCCCGAAAAGCCGCACCTAGCACTCGGGGCTACGTAACGTCTGTCGAACACCCACAGAGAAACTCCTTTTGCCCTAACTTACGGGATGGAAGCAAGTGTTACCAAGTGGAGTTGGAAATCCCGTCATTAAGGGTCCTCCGGAAAACAAAGGTCAATGAAGTGGAATGGTTGCGCAGCGGCATAATGAGTTAGCCCCGCTTGACGAGAGAAGGCTAAAAGCCATGGAACACACCCGAGCCTACCAGAGGCGAATGGCCGTAGCGTTTGATAAAAAGGTCAAGGCCGTAGACATCAAAGAGGGCGACTTAGTGCCGAAAGTAAAGCCCCTACCGCAGACAACCCCTGGGAAAATGGGAACCCGTCTGGATCGGCCCTTATGTGGTGCGTAAGATACCGTCAGAGGAGCAATGAAGCTTGCGTACTTGGATGGCAATCCCTTTGTCCACCCAAATAACGGTGATAAACTCCGAAGATACTATGTCTAATAAAAAAAAAGAAAAAAAAAATCTTAGTGCAAAAAGAGTAATGCCCGCTAGGCCGAAAACCCCAAAAAGGGCGGTCTAGGCAAAAGACAAATGGTTGCACATATATAAAAAAAAAAAAAAAAAAAAAAAAAAAGAAAAAAATCTTAGTGCAAAAGAGTAATGCCCACTAGGCCGAAAACCCCAAAAAGGGCGGTCTAGGCAAAAACAAAGGGCCGCACATAAAAAATTGGTTCACCGTAATGAACTACGTAGACTGAGCCCCTTAGCCTTTCTTGTAAAAGGGGAACGTAGGCACCATATATGGTTCGGTCTAAACAATAAAAAGGACAATCAAGCTTCCATGAAGTGCGTCCTAAATAATAAAGGGTATTTCGCTTTTCATAAAACGGGTCCCAATCAATAAAGACATTTGAATTTCCATGAAATGTGTCTTGATTAATTTTTAAGATAATATGCCTTGTTCATTACAAGTTAAAAACTTCTTGATTGAGTTCAAGCACGGCCTACCTCTTAACTCGCTAACCTCGCTAAAAAGATCTAAAATACAATAAAATGCCTAAATAAACTAATGTGTTTGCAAATGGCAATAAGAGGATCTTGAGAAA
This sequence comes from Adenophora triphylla var. japonica, assembly GCA_022495995.1. Classification (NCBI taxonomy): domain Eukaryota; kingdom Viridiplantae; phylum Streptophyta; class Magnoliopsida; order Asterales; family Campanulaceae; genus Adenophora; species Adenophora triphylla. Next base: position 91,876 of record JAFEMH010005990.1, read on the forward strand.
AGACTTGTCGCCGTCATTCGCCGAGTCTTCTTCGCCTTTCTTCCCTTTTCCTCGGCCTCGTCGAGTCTTCTTCCTTTTCTTCTCAATAATGCTCGGTATCCCTCATCCCGACCTCCGGTATCCTCACCGGAGCCTCTACCAACCCCGTGTCAATGAGTGCGCTCTCTCTATACGAGCACGAGTCCGCACCTCCTCCCTCCGAGCCTCGCCAAAGGAGCGACCTGACAACCTCTTGTACCGAGCCTCCATATCTCCGACCAAGTCACCTGACCGGGTTATGGCAACTCGCCTTAGCCTCGCCTCCCTCGTAGTCCTACTCGAGTCACGCCGCCTCCCAATAAAGCTCGACGTCTATCCTCCAAGATAACCCGAGTCGCTCCCATCTCCCTCTCGTACTACCCAAGTAGACAAAGTGGTCAAGATGGTGCTCTTCCCGCTCCCGAAGATAGCCCCGGGTGGGAAAGCAAGATGTGTCCAAGCCCTCGAGAAGAAAGAGAAGCCGGGCCGGATCTCTCATGTCCAATGACACCACCTCCATGGTCCGGATGTCCTCCCAATCACTCAAAGGCTCCCGTAAAGCCCCAAACCGCCCGGATACCAAGCAGGTATGTAGAAGGACGACCAGCAGAATCCCGGAACCCTCACAACATAAGACTCCCGAAATATCCTCCCGGTCCGCAACCTCCAATGTGGTATCCACCAACGGATGTCCGAAGTGGATAGCCTAGCCATCATCAACTCCCGCCTACCCCTGTTCCGCCGCCTAGGCGCACCTCTCCGAGAAATCACCCAAGGGCACCGAGTCGGCAAAGCCCCGTGCAAAGCCCCGAGCCTCTCCCCGCAGCCCACAAAGTCAACATAGCCGGACTCCCTGACCTCATGAAACGGTCTCCCGAGCCATCCTATCGATCCCATGAAATGTCTCTCCCAAAACCAGCGGGACAATATCCTTCCCACTCGCAGCCTCTCGACCATGTCCAAGAGGCCACTATGACAGATCCCCACTGACTCAAGAAGGAACAAAACAGAATACGCAGAGAATGAAAGCATCCATAGCCACCGTGGTCGCAGCCATATCCGGAGACCCAAACCTCGCCCGTGATATCGTAAAGGTCAATCCTATCCGGCTACCATCATCCTCTCAAATTCTCTCCCAAAGGAATCTCGTAAAAGATGCAAGCTTTACCGTCACCGGCACGTCTCCGATCGCCGGAATAGATATAGCCTCGCCCTCGGGACCCCCAATCAAGGCTCAAGTCTTCGTGCGTTGGGACAATTTCGTTGTAAGAGAAGCAAGAACATGTCTCCTGACGTCCCAGAACTTTGTCGCGGCTCTCAACAGTCCCAATCGGGCGGGAGATCCCTCAAATGCCATAAAGATTTGATCTTGAAGGAAGAATCAAGCAGTCCCTTGTGATTTTGGAAGTTATATCTCGCCCAAGATTGAAGACCGGATAGAAAATGGTCTCGCTTCCCTTTGCAATCCGACGGGCTTCTCCATCGCAAAGTGTTCAAAGATGGTGCTTTTAGGTCCAAAATATGCTCTGGGAACAATTGGGACAAGTCTAGAGTGAAAATGAAATGAAATGGCCAAGCCTTGCTTTTATTCGTAAAATAACCACTCGTACAGAATCGTAAGCCGCACGGCTTCATTTGCCCTCAAGGCCATGCCGCACGGCTACATTAGCCCTCTCGCAGAAAAAATTTTTGCAAAGAACCAAAGTTGCTGCCCAAGGGAGTTTTCACCCCACTTTTTCAACCAAAACCCGTACAAAAACATATCCGTAAGCCATTCAAGCATTTATATACCATTATAAATCATTTTGGCCCGCCACACCCCAATTCCAAGCAAAAAGTCGCCCCAAGGCTCGATAATATGCAAATTGAAAAAGCATAAATTAGAAAAGTAAATAAAATGTAAATACAATGTTTTCGCCCCATCGGCGCCCAAATAAAGCAAAAAATAAACAAGTTGTGCATAAAATTGTTCACTGTTTGTTTTCGTTCCAAATCTATTCTAGAGACCTCCTAGGCCTCCGACTCTTCTTCCTCCTCATCGCTACTCAACTCATAAATGCTAGCCTCCCTCATCAAGTCCTCCCGGTCGCTCACGTCGACAAATGGACATTATCGTGCCCGTACTCACCACCGCCTGCACGTCGCCGTTGGGTCCCCGCCCCGAGGCATGGCACCGGGAAGAGTACTCCGAGGCCGATGAGGTAGACGCCGTGCCCCCGACGTGCCGTCTCTTGCGCCTGTGCTCCCGTGCATCCGCCGCCGCCTTCAAAGCGCAGCGCCTTCCTCGTAAGAGACCGGCACATGTCCTTCCAAATTTCCTATTCTCGCCCGACCACCCTATCGTAAGTGCGAGCCGGAACCCGAGGAAAAAGAAGAGAAAAATCTCGTAAAATCTCGTAAAATTGCAAAAGCGTAAAATCAAAGCTAAAAAGGGAATAAGACCCTAAGAGTATACTTACAAGTGCTATCAAAGGCAAGGTGTACCGGGGCTCCCTAGCATCGGGGACAGTATCCTCATCCTCCTCGGCACTCCATGGATCACATAGGACAGATGCGCAGGAGGGATCGGCGGGTCAAGAGGCTCATCCTCCCCATATCCCCGAGTGACCGCCGCCTTCACTAGCTTTCGTGGCGCCCTCGTGCGCCGCTCCACAAACACAGCGTAGGGGGTACCCATGTCAAAATACTCCTCTGCAGCCCACACCCGCCCGGTACCTCTCAATCTCATCCGCCGGCCAATCCCCGGGCCGCAAAGCATCCGTGGCCGGAGGGTCGAAGGAGTAATGGCATCTAGTGGGGAACATGACCATGCCGCTCGAGAAGCGGTCCCCCAAGTAAATGACATCACATGTCGCCCCAAGGAGCCACCTCCTCTCGCCTCGTCACCTCGATAGCATCTCCCAAAGAAAATCTCCGGATACCGCCCAGTGGGTAGAAGTCCACTCCGTCGTGCCCATCCTCGTTGATGACCGGCCTCACCATTTTGTAATCGAAGGTAATCCGGGTCTTCCCCATGAATTTATCTCTCGCATCTCCTCCAAATAACCATAGCAGTGGAAGATGGTGACATCACTCGCCGGTTCCAAGGGAAGAACCCGATCACCTCGCAAAACCAGCCTCGCATGTTCAAAACATCAAAAGGTCATTCTCTCTCTTATAAAAGTCTCAAGACAGAAAAGAGAAAAGAAAGAAAGAAAAAAAGGAGACTACCTCAAGGGCAAATGAGAAGCAATCCATGGAAGCAGCCTTTGTTCCGACCGTACATGTCCAACGAGAAGTACAACTCCGCCAATCCGGCCCTCGTCCCAAGAGACCGTCCCTATCCCATCCACATCCTCCAAAGAGTCGAGGAGGCAAGTCATGGCCGGCGTCCTGCATTAGCAAAGATAGTGACCGATAGCATCAACCATATGAATGCTCTAGCCACCGGCAAGGCCACATCATTAGCAAAGAAAGTTCTCGCATGCAAGTCCGAATCGCTACCTCGACGTTCCGCGTCTCCATCCCCACCCCTTGGGAATCAGCTCAAACCCTACCAAAGCCTGGAACTCCTCGGCTGTAATGTGGTCTCTCCAAGTCACGGGCCTCCCTGAACCGTAGGCCGCAATAGCCGTGAAGTCGGCAGAGTCACCGCGCCTCTCCCTGCTCGGGTGAAAGCTATGTGTACCGTCCCACCGTAACTCGTAAAGGGCCTGGACCAAGCCCTTGCTCTTAGAGGTGATGTGGACACCCCCGCCAATGGCCTCTACAAATGCATCCAGCCGGTAGCCCTCACCACCGCTTGGGATTTACCCCATTCTTCTCAAAATCCGGCATCCTCTCGCCAAAGCTTCACCGCAATCTCTGACGGTCCTCTAGACTTGTTTTCCTGTAGACAAGCACATCAAAAAGAAGCATCAGTCCTTCATATCATTTCAAAAGCATGCGTATATTCAAAAGTGCACATATTTTTCAAAAGAAAAGCATTCATAAAAGTTTTTCTAGCATATCTTTTGCATCAAAAACGTGTCTTTCATCGCTTGAAACGCGTCATTGCTTTCCTAAAGCACAAAATCACTATTCTTTGCACATAAGCATTATTTTTCAAATAAAACGGCATGCATGAATCATTTTCATCTTCCAAAATCATGTTTTCTCATTGAAAATCAGAATTTTGACCTAGTTCTAGCACAAGGCAAGAACTTCGTCTCATTTAGACAAATCTCATTCTTACTTCATTTTGCGAGAAAAAAAAGTGAGTCATTCTCATATTTTTCATCAAATAAATTGCACATGCATATTCTTAGCCTCATAGGTTGTTCATGCATCTCAAAAATCATTCAAAATCCTAAAATTCGGGTCAAGCCCTAAATCATTCAAAATTCAAGCAAAATCATCGGATTTGAGCAAAATGAGAATGCTTACCCCAACCGATCGCGGGTTCGTTGATTTATGCTCCCTTCTCCCCGGGTAAAGCTCCGATGGAGGCGTAAGGAAGTCATACTTCCTCTCCGTCCGAACGAGCTCCTTTCTCCTCCTTCTCGCGGCCGCCGAGATGTTTCTTCTTGCTTGCCTCGGTATGGGATTGCCCTCCGGATCCATTCCAATCAATAGAAGCAAAAAAGGGTTGAAGAAATCTCGAATTCTCTCTCTCTCTCTCTCTCTCTACTGAAGTGGGCGGCAATGTAATGCCAATGGCCCGTTCAAATCTGATTTTAAATAACTGAAAAAACAGTCTCTAGCCGTACGGCTTCTTTTTTCTCCATCTCATGCCGGGCGGCTTCATTCGCTCCGAGCGTAAATTACAATCCCGCCCTCTGGACCTTCCACTTGGGCATGCAATTTCCGTTATCTTTAACCAAGATAACATCTTTTCGTAAAATATCCCTTATCTCTTTAGCAATCAAGCTTTATTCCCGCCGCCTCCGTTAATTCCGTTATAACGGGAAAACACTAGGTGACAACCTCCGAATTGTCGAACTCTAAACTTGTGCTACCTCTATCCGCGAATAGTGACGTATGCCCAAGTCATTCCAACTTGTGCTACCTCTATCCGCGAATAGTGACGTATGCCCAAGTCATTCCAACTTGTGCTACCTCTATCCGCGAATAGTGACGTATGCCCAAGTCATTCCAACTTGTGCTACCTCTATCCGCGAATAGTGACGTATGCCCAAGTCATTCCAACTTGTGCTACCTCTATCCGCGAATAGTGACGTATGCCCAAGTCATTTCAACTTGTGCTACCTCTATCCGCGAATAGTGACGTATGCCCAAGTCATTCCAACTTGTGCTACCTCTATCCGTGAATAGTGAAGTATGCCCAAGTCATTCCAACTCATGCTACCTCTATCCGCGAATAGTGACGTATGCCCAAGTCATTCCAACTTGTGCTACCTCTATCCGCGAATAGTGACGTATGCCCAAGTCATTCCAACTTGTGCTACCTCTATCCGCGAATAGTGACGTACGCTCAAGTTTCCCAACTTAAGTTACCTCTATCTCCGTCATAAAGAGATAGCGCCATAAGCTCTAGCTTCTTCAGGTGACAGCCTCCGAATTATCAAAATCTCAAGGATCCTAGACATCGTTCCTAACTATCTAGTGATGCTTGAACTACGATCAAGGCTTGATTCCTCCGGATACGTAGGTAGCCTTTTATAAAAGGTTCACCATTCGACCACTTTGGTCACCCCGTTTCTTTGTCACTCCTCGCTGATAAAGCGCCCCCTCATAGAAGTTCGTATATCCGACCACCTGGGTCACTCCTAGCATATCCCCGCAGGATCAATTGCTTGATCTCCTAGGTCATTTTCTCTTCTTTGTCCCCAAGAGACCAGCTTTCTCTTCTTCCTTCCCCGGCGGATCCTAATTCCGAACTACGGCTGGCTTGATTCCTCCGGATACGTAGGTAGCCTTCCAAAAGGTTCACCACTCGACCGCCTTGGTCACCCAATCCGTCTCGGCATTCGCCGCATCGGATCCTTTTCTATCGACAACCCCACTCGCCTTGCAAGTGACGTTGCCGAGGGGCTTCGTAAGTACCCAAATCGGCTCATGCCTTCCTCTAAATTTCCCAAAGAATTTCGGTAAGTTTTCCAGTAATTCCCCTGACCTTCCTAGTGTTCCTGAAATGTCCTGGAGCAGTCCCAAATTAAAATTAGGGCTGTAGGGAGCCTTCCTAATTAAGAAAACACGTTTTCTTAATTAGGGAGAAGGTTCTAGAATAATGCCACCTTGCATGGTTCTAGAATGTCGAGTCATAATGGATAAGACCGCACGGCCTCATTTGCAAAGGGCTCGCAGCCGCACGGCTTCATTAGCCTTATCCAGATCGCCTATAAATAGAGCCCTCCTCTACCCATTTCAACACACAACAACAACAACAACAAAAACACACTCACTCCATAGCAATACAATCAGACGTGAAGAACACCCTTGAAGGCTCAAGAAGGCGAAGAAGAAGCTCAAGAAGCCATCTCCCTCCTCCTTGAAGACCCAAGACGAACCTCTTCTCCTAGCTCCGTCCGAAGAAGCGAAGGAAACGATTGGTAACCTCGCACGCCCTAACCTTGCATTTTAATTGATATACTTGCTCATTGCATTCATATATCTTGCTTGGGACTTGGCATTTATTCATAAAGAACACATCTTTATCACCCCCTTCCCCTTTGCATGCATTAAGACCTCATTTGTCATAAAAATGTAGTCTTTTTCATAAAGGTGCATCCTTTGCACCTAAAATCCCTATTTTCCAATAAAAATGTTATCTTTATGCATCATTTGCATATAAAGATCAAATCTTTTCCAATAAAAATGCATCCTTTGCATTCAAAAACCTTTTCTAATGCATCCTTTGCATAAAAATCCTATCTTTACGCATCACTTGCATAAAGATCATTTCTTTCAATCAAAAAAGCATCATTTGCTAAAACCAAAATGTCATCTTTTCATTAAAGAGTCATTTTTCATCATGCATTTCCCCTTTCCCCCAACCTTGGAACGGACCGGTGTAAAAGTTCTCATCTTTGCATCGTTCCTTCCATCAAAGGTTCATGATTTCTTTAGGAAAAGGATAACCTTGAACCCTACATCTCCGATTATCGCTTAAGAATGAGTATGAAGCCTCTATACGAGCTCGACCGTCTTAAAGCGTAGGATTGATGGGCTAAGGACATTCCTTCCTAAAGAACCTCATCTTTGACCAAGAGAGAGTCATTCTCTCGATCACGCAAGTCCCAAGGGTCCCGAGGTTAAAATGCGATGATCACAAGTCATAAGATGAGGACGGGATCATAATCCCAAATACATAAATTCCAAGGAATCCCGAGCGACAACCAACAAATGGTTTGTACGTCCGGAAGACAACTTGGGACATTTCTCCCTTACTCTCAAACACATGCACACAAAGAAAGCACGCAAGCAAACACGATTAATGAAATCTTGGGAGACTTGCTCCGGCAAGGCACTTTGGGTGAACGCCAAACGTTCTTCCCAAGGGGTAACTTAACCTCCGAACCCATAAAACCTTTTTTTCAAAGTTTTGAGGTAATCAAAATGGCGTGGCGACTCCGTTTTTCAAATAACTCGGATGTCTTCAAACTCGCGTGAATTCCAACAAACAAAAATTTGGGGCACACATTCACACAGAGGTCGTCGAGACTGCGTTGATGAGTCTGCGGTGTTTCCCGTGTGCTTGAAAGGGGGTGATCTAGATTGGGGTACTTACAAAAGCCCCTCGACGACGTCACTTATGAAAGAAGTGGGGTCGCCAATAAGATAAGGGTCCTAATCTGGATCGCGTGCTGGGAGATAAAGTGACCGGGGAGGTCAGTGTGAGGACGTGGTGGTGTCCTATTGTGTGACCGTTTAGGTCGCAGGGCCGGACCCTGTGATAGGATTCCTACGTATCCCTGGCGGGAATCAAGCCTGGTCGTAGTTCGGGTGTGGGGTGAGTGTTTTGTGAATGCGGGCGTGGTGGTGCCCTGAAGTGTCGTGTGACCGCCGAGGTCAGTGGTAAGGACGTGGTGGTGTCCTGGGTGACCGCATAGGTCGATGACTGGACCCTGTGATAGGATTCCTACGTATCCCTGGCGGGAATCAAGCTTGGTCGTAGTTCAGAGGTCGTGAAATTGTGAGTGTATGTGGATGTGGTGGTGCCCTGAAGTGTCGTGTGACCGCCGAGGTCAGTTATAAGGATGGGGTGGTGTCCTAATATGTGGTGACTGCCGAGGTCAATTGTGAGGACGTGGTGGTGTTCTGGGATGGAAATTTTACGATTTTCCTAATCGGGTGGTTTAAGGCCTTCCGGGCCGGAGATAGTGATTTGGGAGGTTTATACGGTCTTCCGGACCGAGTGGTTTAAAGCCTTCCGGGTTGGAGATAGTGATGGGGGAGGTTTATACGGTCTTCCGGACCGAGTGGTTTAAAGCCTTCCGGGCTGGAGGTAGTTTGGGGGAGGTTTATACGGTCTTCCGGACCGAGTGGTTTAAAGCCTTCCGGGCTGGAGATAGTGATGGGGGAGGTTTATACGGTCTTCCGGACCGAGTGGTTTAAAGCCTTCCGGGCTGGAGATAGTGATGGGGGAGGTTTATACGGTCTTCCGGACCGAGTGGTTTAAAGCCTTCCGGGCTGGAGATAGTAGTTTGGCTGATTTATACAGTCTCCCGGACTGAGTGGTTTAAAGCCTTCCGGGCTGGAGATAGTAATGTGGGAGGTTTATACGGTCTTTCGGACCGAGTGGTTTAAAGCCTTCCGGGCTGGAGATAGTATGAAGACTTGAGTCATCTTCTGGTTGCAGTTTGCCATGTGTAAGGACTTTGCATCGTCTTCTGGCTGCGGTTTGCCATGCGCGAGGACTTTGAATCGTCTTCTGGCCGCGGTTTGCCATGCGTGAGGACTTTGAATCGTCTTCTGGCTGCGGTTTGCCATGCATGAGGACTTTGTATCGTCTTCTGGCTGCGGTTTGCCATGCGTGAGGACTTTGAATCGTCTTCTGGCTGCGGTTTGCCATGCGTGAGGACTTTGAATCGTCTTCTGGCTGTGGTTTTGGAGGCATGGCTGCCTTGTGCTTTGATTGCGAGAGGTGTGAATGCCTTGCGCTTTACCTGCTGGGGAGAAGGTTGGACTTACGATGACTGCCGGTGTTCGTCTATTGGGGATCATCGTGGCCTTGTAGGGACTTTTTTCTGCTGAGAAGGTGACTTCGGGCTTACTTTTATGGCCGGAAAAGGCGAGGAGCATATAAGTTGATTTTCTTTGAATGTGTCTCTACCCTAAGTGAGACTGATTTGGGGGTGTTTACCCTGTGTTGAGACCTAGTTTAGGAGTATGAACCTAAGTTGTGACCTAGTTCAGGAGTATGACCTAAGTTGGGACCTAGTTCAGGAGTATGACCTAAGTTGGGACCTAGTTCAGGAATATGACCTAAGTTGGGACCTAGTTCAGGAGTATGACCTAAGTTGGGACCTAGTTCAGAATATGACCTAAGTTGGGACCTAGTTCAGAGTATGACCTAAGTTGGGACCTAGTTCAGAGTATGACCTAAGTTGGGACCTAGTTCAGAGTATGACCTAAGTTGGGACCTAGTTCAGAGTATGACCTAAGTTGGGACCTAGTTCAGGAGTATGACCTAAGTTGGGACCTAGTTCAGGAGTATGACCTAAGTTGGGACCTAGTTCAGGAGTATGACCTAAGTTGGGACCTAGTTCAGGAGTATGACCTAAGTTGGGACCTAGTTCAGGAATATGACCTAAGTTGGGGTTTAGTTCAGGAATATGACCTAAGTTGGGGTTTAGTTTCAGGAGTATGAACCTAAATTGGGACCTAGTTCAGGAATATGAGCTAAGTTGGGGTTTAGTTTCAGGAGTATGAACCTAAATTGGGGTTTAGTTTCAGGAGTATGACCCTAAGTTGAGACTATTCTAAGGCGTCTGGACCTAAGTTGAGTTTGATGGGCATTTTGTGGATCCTGTATGGAACTTTGTTTGTGGGAATTTTTGGAAAGGCATCATGCCGTGCTGGGATTCTTCTTTTATGTAGCATTTATTACAGCTATGTCTTGCGTTTGAAGTTTATTGACATACCTTTGCTGTGTTTACCTGCAGGAGGAGGCGCCTTTGTGAGGAGGAAGTTGAATTGTTGAGGACGTGGGGCGCCTCTAACCGAGATGAAGAGGACGTGGTGGCATCTCTGGCTGAATTGCTTAAGTGTTAGAGGGCATGGGGCGCCTCTAACCGAGATGAAGAGGACGTGGTGGCATCTCTGGCTGAATTGCTTAAGTGTTAGAGGGCATGGGGCGCCTCTGATCGAGTTTTTGAAATGTTGAGGACGTGTGGCGCCCCTGACCGAAGTTGCTGAAATGCTGCGGATGCGCTGGCGTTTTTGACCGAAGTCGCTGAAAGGATGAGGACGCGATGGCGCCTTTGTCCGAACTTGCTGTGAGGGCGAGGTGGCGCCTCTGTCTGAACTTGCGGTGAGGGCAAGGTTATGCCTTTGTCTGGACTTGTGGTGAGGGCGAGGTAGTGCCTCTGTCTGAACTTGGTGAGGGTGAGGTAGCACCTCTGTCTGAACTTGCGGTGAGGGCGAGGTGGCGCCTCTGTCTGAACTTGGTGAGGGCTAGGTAGCGCCTCTGTCTGAACTTGCTGTGAGGGCGAGGTGGCGCCTCTGTCTTGAGATGATGAGGACGTGGGACGCCTCAGGTGCTGGACAAGGAGAGGAGGGACGGCTCGTCTTCTTTTTCCTTGTTCGTTCTTATTCCTGCGGACTTCTTGGATTATCCGGTTGAGGAAGGTGATGGGTTCACCGAGGATGATGAGGTGGCTGGCGGAGGCGCCGAGATGCCGAATTTCTCGTTTGTGGAGGATGATGATGATGAGTCGGATTAGGGCTCTTTTGCTTTCCCTCTTTCCATTGTTGTTTTTTTTTTCTTTTTTTTTTTTTTTGTAGAGTAATGCACATTTTGTACCTGTAATAAAACACTTGTATTTGCACAGCAAAGTATTTTATTTAAGATGTAATGACGTATTTGTGATTTCCGGGATTGACCTAGGAATTGTTGCTAGCTTATTATTATTTTTGTGCATGTCGCATGAGCTGGGAATGCATTTGTGGTTAGTGGAGGCTGAGGCCTTTGGCGTGTTTTCGAGCAATGGGGTCAAGCAGCCTTTGACAGTTTCATGAGCGGCGGCGGGAGTGATGTCTCCTGGGACGCGTTTGCTTTGATAGCCACTCTTTTTGGGGTTAGCTACCTCAGGATATGTGACGGGGCTCTGTTGGATGTGGTCGGCCATTGTCGGGCGGGCGAGGATATCGTTCCTTTGGTGCCGGGGGAAACCTTCCACAATGTAGATCGTCTGGCGCTGGGGGACCGGTTCATGTGTGGGGGGAAGCCCCTGCTTTACTTGGCAGCTTTAGATGCTCTTCTGTATTTTCTTAGGGTATGGAAGTATTTCGCTTTCCCTCCTGTGGTGCTCCTTCGACGCTGGGAGAGTGTTGTGTTGACCACCACCGAGTACCTGGGTTGGTACGAGCGGCATGTCGGGCAGTCCCAAGTGATTTTGGGGAGCAGGCGTGAAGCAATTCTGGGGCAAGATTGTCGCCTCAGCTATAGCCTTAGGAGTGCAGAAGCCTGGTCTAACCCTCAGGTTGTCATGGGAGGCGCTTTGTTTGACTACGGGACTCGAGTTGACAGACTGGCGGGGAGAGGTCCCCTTTTGCAGACTCGTAGGGAGGAGATCCGAGCCGAGGCACGGGTGAACGATGCTCTGAGAGCGACTGGTTCGTTTGACACGACTAGGAGGACTCCTGATCTCGGAATGAGGGAGACAGAACTCGCTCATGTGGAATGAAAGAAGACTCGTTGGGGATGAGGGAAGAAAGGAAAGAGTGATGAAGGGCCAAATGCGAGTAGCATGGAATGGCCTTCTGAAACACTGAGTATCCATTCATCGTCATTGCAGACACATTGATTGTTAAATGTTTTAAGTTGTCTTTTAGCATGTTGTGAATCGAGAGTAGACCGTGCTTGAACTCGTCAAAAAGTGTTTTAACTGTGATGATTTGTGATTTACTTTTAAAGCTTTGTCGAGATGCAAAATCTCTTGTTTGCTTCTTTTCTGAGCCTTGGTGGCGTCAATTTTTGGAATTTTGTGTATTCCTTAGACTGAACCAATGAAGGCTGCCTACGTTCCCCTCGGACTGAGAGGCTCAGGTCTGCGTAGTTCGACTCTCTTTTGTGGGAGAAATGACTCGTAATGTACACTCGCAAGGGCGTATTTATTTTTGAAAAGGTGGGAACGGGTCCCCTTTTGTGTGAATGCCTTATTTGACGTAGGCACAAAAAACATGCTTTTGGGTTTGACTCTTTTGAGAGAGTATGAGCACTGAAAAGCTTGTAAAAGTGTATGGAAGCCCTTGCTGACAGAAAATCAGTGTTTAGCTCTATTGTCCTATTTTGTAGAAAAAGAAGACTTGTCGAGACATTTGAAAACTTGATTTGTTCACAATGATCATTTGTTTGCTTAAAACCCTTTGTTGATGTTCGGGTTATTCAACAATAAAACTTGATATGCTTGATTAATCATGAGGAGAAAGTCAACCGGTATCAAGGATCGAGTTGGTGCAGTGTGAAAGAAGGTTTGTTTATAGGAGAGGTCATTGATGAGACCGGGTTTGTGGATTTGTATGTGTTTATGACCGGACCATTTCTGGTTGCCTACGTTCCCCTTAAGAAAAGGAGCTCAGGTCGACGTAGTTCGGGGTTGAACTGTGTTTGGCTTTGGGGCCAGGGTATGAATATTCGTGCGGCCTGTGGCGAAAATGCTCGGAAAGCTGAATGATGAGGCACGGGCCTTGAGGTGATTTCTTGACAAGTCGTATTTGACGGTCTTTTCAGTGACTCCCTTGCTTCTTGATCGTTGGCTCTGGGTCTTTGATCTCATTTATTTTTGTGAAGCTTCTTCTTGAGCTCTTTTTTTTGTAGCTTCTGCTTGAGCTTTTTTTTTTTTTTTGTAGCTTCTGCTTGAGTTTTTTTTTTGTAGCTTCTGCTTGAGCTTCTCTTTTTTTTTTTTGAAGCATTTGAGGGTGAAGGAAAGCCCTGCTTGAACTTTCTTGATGCGCAGGAGGGCGAAGGCAAGCCCCTAGGTTGTTGTCGACATGGGGTCAATCTTTTGATGCTGAGTGACCTGTTGTTGTCCTTTGATGTTGCCACCGTAGTTGACTTGGTCAAGGTGATGGTGGGGACATGTTTTGGAAAGTGTATGGCTTGATGGAGGCCTTTGTTTGGGGTATGGTAAGGTGCATGGGGAGCTATCGATTGACTTTCTCACACCAATTAATCAAAGCATTAATCATTTGTGGAATTACTTGTTGAGCAATGCAAGTGATTACATAGAACAAAACCATTTCATTAAATGTAATGCGGGGTGCAAAATAATGTCTCAAGTCTAGCAAGAAAAGAAAGAAAACTTTCGTATGGAAAATTGAAGACTTAATTACAATGTCCGAGGAGGACTTGATTGAATGAGAACAGTACTAGAACCTACGAGGTGGACTGTATGATTCTTTGATTTGCGTCTCTTTGGACTCTTCAGCAGTTCCCAAATTCATTTTGGTTAGAACATTCTCGGCAGCTTGGGCCCGATTTTTCTCTCGTTTGACAACATGCTTAAAGATTTGTTTAATGCATTGTTCATTACTGTGTCTGCGTCTTTATCAAGTGAATCATTATTAACTGTTTTGGTTAGTTAATTTATCATTTGTTAAAGTGGCAATGAGGGGATACTCAGAAAGGTCAAACTTTTATTCGAAGCATAAAGAAGCGCGATTTTTGTTACAAACGCATAATCTTCAGGCATAAAGCCGTCAGACGACTCGAGAGACTTAAACTTTAAATATGACAGACTCGGGGTCTTTTATTTTAGAAGCTAGACTCTAAGAGACAGGGGTTAGACCAAGCTTCCAGACGATTTCTTCTTTGCTGGTTGTGGGTCATGAGAAGGTAACACAGTTCCTCAATGGCATTTTTGACGCGCTTGAGATGGTCGAAAGGCTTCTCACTGCTGGTTTCTCCAATTGTTGTTGGGGAATTGATTTTTGACTGTGTTGGGACCGCGTGGGCATTCCAACTTTCCTTCTTCAATCAGCCTTTGGATCGCTTGTTTTAGTATGACGCAATTGTCGGTGGTGTGGCCGGGGTAGTTGTTAAAAGCGCAATGCTTGCTCATATCCACGTTCAGGTTAGGATTCCTCGGCTGATAATTCTCAAGGGGCTTGAGCATGTTCTGCTTCATCAACGCCTCAAACACTTGGCTTAGAGGCATTCCGAGGTTGTCGAAGTGCTTTGAGAACGGCTGCGTCCGGGGAGGATTGTTATTTCTCGGGGCGCTTGATCGCGGCTTCCTTGTACTCCATTACGGATGTAGTGGGTACTCCGGTGGCCTCATTCCCTATGTTTGGAACGGGCTTCGAATTTGTGACGAGGCCGCTGGTAGCGGTAGGAAGAAGCAAGAGTGGTGGTGTCTTTTGTAGGCTCGAGTGTCTTTTCGAACTTGGTCCGGCATTGACCATGGCACGAAGGTCGGGATAGAAGTGGTGGCTAATCAAGGCCCTCGAGGGGATGGTTTGAGGCGGGAATGGAAGATATCCATTTGCTCTTCTTTGGAAAGCGGATCCATTATCTCGCTTAACTTCCAGTTCCATCTTTTGTAGAACTCACCCACGGGCTCGTCGTCCTTTTGTTCGGTGGCTGCGAGGTCATGGCGGTTTGTCTCCCATTCAAGGTTGGCGCGGTACTTCTCCGGGGAAGATTTCACTGATCTGATCCCACGTGGAGCGGTTTTACGCCTTCACATTGAGGAACCACCTTAGTGCTGTGGATTTGAGAGAATGCTTGAAAGTGATCCGCCATCCGGTGGGGTTGCCCCTTTGGCTCTCATACCCAGGACATAGGTGTCGATGTGGGTTTTTGGGCATTCTGTCCCGTCAAACTTTTCCATTTCCGGCATTCTGAATTTCGGAGGGAGAGGGAGCACTTTGCTTGGATCAGTAGGCAGGAGGGAGTCCTTACGAGAATTAGCTAGCTTGCCTTGCATGTCCTTCATATGCTCGATTAGCCAAGCCATGTGGGGATCGGTATGCGAGGTGGGTTACCGTTTTCGGGGACGGAAGCGAAGATGGAGGTGGATTGGCTGATGGGATCGCCATTCGGGAGTCTTGGGGAGGTAGTTGAGTGTATACCAACCCATACCCTGGGGTGTTGAAGTTGAGGGCGTGATTGCCAGGTCCGCTAAGGGTTGTGTTTGGGAATTGGGGAAATGATTTGTTAGCCCCAAGTGGCAGACTAGCAGGTGGCAAGCTTGAAATGTCGGGATATCCGCTCGGGATGCCCGTCCCTGGTAAGCATGGGGACTTTTGATTGTGGCTGTGAGGCTCGCATAGCGGCAAAGGATTAAATCCCGGGGGATACCGAGATGCATTGGGATGCTCGGAGCGAGCACGTATGTGTCTTGTCGGTCGAGCTTGTTGTGCGGAGTCGGGAAGCGGGCGTCTTGGCCGAGGCGGGCATGCCTGAGCCGCTGACCGACGCCCGAGCGCTGAGGAGCTTTGAGCGAGAGGCGCTGCGTTCTTTGGGATCTCGTAGATTGGCGGAGGCGGGACACTGCGATAGCTTTGAGAAACCGGGAGCCGGTATGTCTTCGTCCTCTATGAGAACAAAGGTTCCGTCGGAGTTGAGGAAGCTACTGCCTGCTGTTCCTCGAAGACGCAAGGTGTCTACGATCCGAGCTTGCTTGTTCTTCTTGGCGCTTCTTGATGGTTTCGAAGGCTCGCAGCACCTCCTCCATTGTCTGGAGGTTCCTTAGTGGCGGGGTTCCGTTTCCCTCACTGTTATCTGTTGATCCCGTCATGGGGGAGTAGCGGACGGTGTGGACCGTTGAACTGGAAGGGCTATCGGACCTTGTGACCTCGATACTCAAAAGGCGGCTCCCGGGTATTCTCAACCACTCTCGGTTCGCTGGAGGGAGTGACGGGCAAGGTTTAGACACAGGAATGGCCTCACGGGATAAAAGAGGGAAAGCTCATGTGGCATGCGGTTTCCGTTTCTTTTATTTATTTTTATTTTTTTTTAATTTACTTAAAACATGTTTTCTCAGAGTCCTAGGTAGGTTGGAAAAGATTGCTCTTCTTTTTCGCAACTATGCTAGATCCTGGGTCAGTGTAGACCATCTGTGCGGCTATAAGCCCCTCGTTTTGCACCTGTATTTCGACATCCCAGGGTGGACAGCCCCGGGCGAGGGTCCTATAGGGCAAGCGGTTTCCACCGGCCTAAAAGAAAAATCGAACCTAAGGACCGAGCCTGTCATGTTCGTTTTGATGCGTTAGCTATGTGAATAGTGAACCGAGCCGGCCACTGAGTCAAGATCAGGTCAAGAGTTCGGCATGACCTCTCTTTACCTTGCTTGCGCAAGGGATCTGTGACATTAGGCATTGGCTGGGTCATATTGTCATGGCTGACGTATCAAAGGCGTGATGACATGGTGTCATGTGAGCATGGATGTATATCCGGGACGGAACATCGTGCAGGTGTAGCTTCGGAAATCAAGATCGAGTCAAGATTTTAGCATGACCTTTCATCGCCTTGCTTGCGCAAGGGATCTTGAATTCCGAGCCTTGACTCAGAAAAATGGCCGGCATGGTATATGTATCCAGCTGTATGACACGGATCGGGTAAAACCAACCGAGTCCGGGCGAGTGTGACTCAAGACTCAAACGTGGAGGGTTGACGCTTAGCTAGGATGGGATGTTTAGAATGATCCCGTGCGCATCCGAGAGGCCTAGGAAGATCAAACGGACTGCAACTGAGACCACTCCGGGTTAAGGGTTGTAGTGTGCAGTGTATCCGAGGCGGCCGGTGCGCGTAGCGTGCGGTGTAACCGAGGCAGCAGTGCGAGTAGTGTGCGGTGTAACCGAGGCAGCAGTGCGCGTAGTGTGCGGTCTCTAAAATTCTTTTTCTGAGTAAAACAGAAGTTTTTTGAAGAATTTTAAATGTATGCACAGATGTATATTGATGCATTTTTTATTTTTTTTTTGTATTTTTATTTTTTTTTGTAAAATAAAAAGTAAAGCACGTGCACACACACACAACAGTTAAAGAAAGGGGTAAAATGAAAGTTTGACCCTCATCATCGTTTTAAAAATCTTTTGTTTTGTTTAAAAGTTTTTAAAACAAAATATCCCCAGCGGAGTCGCCAACTGAAATTACCCGGATCCGGCTCGCGCGCGGAGCCCCGGCATCTCGCATTTGTCGCTTTTCGGGAAGGTCGCCCGGATCCGAGAGGCAGCGCAATCGCGCCCCGGCATCTGGCTTATTCCGCTTTAGCGTTAGTTGGGAGGTGTCTCGCCGTTGTTTTCGCAATTGTAGAGTCGCCACGCCGTTTTTATTAAGCCCAAAACATTGAAAAAGGGCATCAGTTTAGAAATAAACTGTTTTTTGTGTGATGAGATTTTGAGTTCGGAGGTCAGATGACTCCTCGGGAAGAGAATATTAGAATATTAGAGCTCACTCGAGTCGCCTCGTAAAACGAGTATTTCGGATACCCCTAATATCCTTTAACTGTTGTGTGTGTGTGTGTGCTTTTAAAAATGCATGCTGTATCGGATGTCTACATTGTACACTACGTATTGAAATGTATTGAAATAGTAATGGAAGGAAGCCTTACCAATGTTGGTTCGTGTCTGTCTTCCGCTGGGGAATAGTGTTTGAGGTCGGAGTAGCATTCCGGTACGGATCGGGATTGCTTCGGGAGATGCCGGTTGTCTGCGGGCAGAGTTTTGGCGTGAGTTGAGGTTGCAGGCTGCGTTCGGGCAGAGGCTCGGCGTGCGTGGGGATCGTCGGGATCACTCGGGCAGAGGTTCGGCGTGCGTTGGGGTGGCAGGAGTCACTCGGGCAGAGTTTCGGCGTGGTTTGGGATCGCCGGTTTGACTCGGAAAGAGCCGGGACACCGTGGAAAGACCAGGCAAGGCCTCGGAGTACCACGAGGGGCCTCAGAGTACCTCGAGAGTGCCTCGGGGCAGCGCGGGAGCGTCGCGGGAGCACTCGGAGAGGCTTCGGAGCACCACAAGGGAGCTCGGAAGGCCTCGGAAGGATCCGAAAGGGGCCGGGAGTGCCTCGAGAGGACTTAGAGGGGAAGCCTGAAGGCTTAGGGAGGAAGAGAGAAGTGGGAAATATGTGAAAATGAGGAGGGGGAGCCCTCTATTTATAGTGCCAGATTTGGTGCAAGAAGGTCCGTATGGACCTCCCTGGTAATCCAGAATTTTGGCTTTTCTCGATTTGAGAGAATCTGTGATGATGGTGAATATTCTGCAATTATGATGTCCCCTGAGCAATAAGGTCCGTACGGACCAACTTGACATGCAAAGAGGTCCGTACGGACCAACTCTGCAGGAGGGTAATCATTTTCCCCGGGATTTGAGGGAATATTGTGGACTTTAAGAGGATTCAGTAATTATTAAAGCAAAGAGGTCCGTACGGACCATGTATGCTTTTCCAATTTCCTGAAAATTCCCAAAAGGTCCTTTTGTCCCTTTTTATCCCAGGAAGGCTCCTCCCTTGGTTTGGCTGGGGGTTTTGAGAGGGTTTTGAGTGCCAGAGGTCGTCGAGACTGCGTTGATGAGTCTGCGGTGTTTCCCGTGTGCTTGAAAGGGGGTGATCCAGATTGGGGTACTTACACAATCGCCCAAGCCTCGACAGCCACCAACCCATTTCTATTTGGATCGAACCATGCCACGAACCGAACTGCACCGAGCCAACTTTCGTTAAAAGTTTAAGGCTCCAATAGCTCCTAGCGACGGTGCGAAGTGCAAAGTGCGCCCTAAACCGCCCATTCCGCCCTTCGCGCGCTTCGCGGGTTGTGGGTCCATTTTGAGCTAGAACAAAACTAGCTCAATAGCCCACTTGGATGCATGGTTGGCCCAATGGTCCAACTAGGTTGGCCCAAGGAGATCAACTTGATGTCTCCTTCCTTGGATGGTTCCACTTAAAAACAAGCATTACTTTACATCTTTAAACAATGTGGGATAACTATTCCATAACCCATACACTCTTCATATACCTATTTCATTTTGCATACTTTGAACATTAATTTCTCATTCACCACTAATTGGTTTTGAGAAAGTAAATATATCAAATTAAACTACTCCAAATGTAGATTAATAATATGCAATCAATTTCTATTTTCCTACAATGGAACCCAATGAAATTCTTGGTCAAAAGTCGGTCAAACCTCACTTTCCAAAACCAATAATTTCAACAATCCCCCACATGAATGATAAATTAATGCATGCATGAATGCAGACTCGTCTGGAAGTTTCGGCGAACTATTATTGCATCGAGATAGGTAGCTTATGGCCTTGAACCTTCCCTAGTGAAATACTTTCGGATATACTAGTCATTTGGTAGCGAGACGCTTTGAACCAGTGACTGTTGTAACGATGTGTTGCCATTTTTCGAAAGATTGGTATTTTTCTCTTTTTTTGAAAATCAATCGAAAAACACGGAGTCGCCACGCCATTTTTGTTTTAAGGGCCAAAACTTTGAAAAATTCCCGAGATTAGAGATTTGGGTTCGGAGGTCACGTTACACGCCGGGAAGAACGTTAGTGTTCACCCGGAATGCCTCGTAAAAACGAGTCTTCCAAGCTTAAAAACTATTTGTGTGTGTGTGTGTGTGTGTGTTCCTTTGGCCAAAATAAGTTTAAACTGAGAAAATTAAAAATTGGGAACTCTTTATAAGACATTAAACAAGTCCCATGATTTTTGGTATGATTTTTGGGTTGAGTTTTGATATTCAAAAGATTTCTTGGAGTTGAAAATCAATTCTGTCAGAATGAAAAAGGCAGTGGACACTTGATTTTAAAATGGGTTTAAGGGCTTTAAAATCTCAGAATATGGGGAAAGTCCGAGAATGAAAGTTGTTCAAAACACCTTAAATAAGGTTTATGTAAAATAACTTTTCCATTTGGAGATGATTTGGTAGACCAAAACCTTCTGGAAATCTCAGATATGAAATCTGGATTTCCAGAGACTGATGAACTGATCTTTAAAAGATAATTTGAAAAAGGGAGTTATACTCACGAAACAAAAAAAGTAAAAATATGTATGGAAAGCTCTAGATGTTGGCTACAAAAAGTATTTTGTAGTCAACACCAAATTCCAAGTTTCTGTATGTCCAAAAAATTAGACCATGGACAGAGGTCTTAGAGAAAGGCTACTGGACAGCAACTTTCTCTTGAAGAAAAACATGATTTTAAGGGGGGTTTGGCATCCATGCTTGTCCCCATCTCCTTAGGATTTGATTAGTAGTCACTAGACATTTTAGTGGTGATCTACTATATCAAGCCATCCTTAGGGTACATTAGGACTTAAGCATTTCATTTGCTTGGGAAGGAGAGATTTAGCTTTGAAATCAAGATTTTATGTATGAAAATGTTTTTTAGGGTTTTGAAAATATGTTTGTAAGAAGTGAAAACAATTTTGAAAGAAATGTTGATCCTTGTAGAGGATCATCCATGAAGATGAACTTCCATGGTGATCCTCTTGGATCTAGGGCAAGAAATGAACAAGTTACATCTTCAAAGTATGAGATGCATGCATGGATGAGAGATTTAGGGTAGAGAGAAGGAGGTTATACCTATCTTCTTTTGTGTTTTGTGTTTGAAGCTTTGAGTTTTGAGAGTGATTTAGTGAGTGAGATTTGGGAAAATGATTGTGAAAAAGGTGGTAATTCAAGGGAATTCCCACTGTTTTCTACAAGATTTTTGCCAAGGTGCTTGCTGTGAGTTGTTGTTCTCTCTCTTTTCTGAGACTCAAGGGCTCAATTTATAGCCCTCTGAAAATTGCAGAGTCATCCGCGCGGATCAGTATAGCAGCGTGCACTGTTCATTAATTGCAGCTGCAGGCTTTGGACACAAGGAATATTTTCAAAATATTCAAACTGGTTGCTGTTTTTCAGCTTGCTAATTCGGGTTTTTTACAATTTCTTTTCCTTTTGAGATTCTTTTCTTGGTTTAACCTTAAATAGCAATGCCTACTTTGCCCTTGCTTTGTTATAAAAGTTAGGAATTGTTAGAAATGTTAGGAATGTTAAGACTTTCGTTAATTTTCAAACGAAAATACTAACAACTCAAATTGGAGCACTTACAGTAGCCCCTCGGCGATGGTGCTTTCGAAGGAAGCGGGGTCGTCGATAAGAGTAAGGCTCCATATTTGACAAGATGGAAAGGGGTGACCAAAGTGGTCGAGCGGCTGAGCCTAGTGGTAGGCTACCTACGTATCCCGAATGGGAATCAAGCCGGCCGTAGTTCGGGTCTTTAGACCCTGGAGTGACTATTTTGAGGTGTCAACCTGGTGAGCGAGTTCTACAGTCGGTTGCTGAAAGAAACTCTGCTGGGGATAGAAAATGACCATTTTGGTCTGGTGGCTAGAGTTGCATATCCGCACCGCTGGGGAAAGGAATGACCATTTTGGTCTGATGGCTGAACCTAATGGTAGGCTACCTACGTATCCTTAAGAGGAATCAAGCCAGTCATAGTTCGGGTCTTTGACCCTGGAATGACTATTTTGAGGCGTCAACCTGGCAGTGATGGCGTTTTAGGTGCCTCGAACCTCAGAGATGATGGCGTTTTAGGTGCCTCAGACCTTGAAGATGATGGCGTTTTAGGTGCCTCAAACCTTGAAGATGATGGCGTTTAGGTGCCTCGAACCTTGAAGATGATGGCGTTTTAGGTGCCTCAGACCTTGAAGATGATGGCGTTTTAGGTGCCTCGAACCTTGAAGATGATGGCATTTTAGGTGCCTCGAACCTTGAAGATGATGTGATTTTAGGTGCCTCGGACCTTGATTTGAAATGATTTCCCTTGATGGTTTGGAAGAGATGGTCCTTTGGTGGACTTCATTTGAAGGGATCGGTCTTACGTCTGCTGCCAAAGGAGAGGATGATCGTGCTGGTCGAGTGGCTGGACCTGTGATAGGCTACCTACGTATCCCGATTGAGGAATCAAGCCCTTACGTAGTTCGAAAAGCTGCTGGGGGTGGAATCGAGGGATCCCTTTGGCTTTTGCCGGGGAAAACGAGCTTACGTTTTACGGCCGTCGGTGATATTGATGAAAGAAACGGGATTCCGTTATCTTTTTCGGAGAAATCGGACTTACGTTTTACTGCCGTTTGATGATTTTGATGAAAGAAACGGGATTCCGTTATCTTTTTTTGGAGAAATCGGACTTACGTTTTACTGCCGTTGATGATTTTGATGAAAGAAACGGGATTTTGTTATCTTTCTCTGAGAAATCGGACTTACGTTTTACTGTCGTTTGATGATTTTGATGAAAGAAACGGGATTCCGTTAACTTTCTCGGAGAAATCGGACTTACGTTTTACTGCCGTTGATGATTTTGATGAAAGAAACGGGATTCCATTAACTTTCTCAGAGAAATCGGACTTACGTTTTACTGTCGTTGATGATTTTGATGAAAGAAACGGGATTCCGTTAACTTTCTCGGAGAAATCGGACTTACGTTTTACTTAGTTTGATGATTTTGATGAAAAAACGGGATTAGTTAACTTTCTCGGAGAAATCGGACTTACGTTTTACTGTCGTTGATGATTTTGATGAAAGAAACGGGATTCCGTTAACTTTCTCGAAGAAATCGGACTTACGTTTTTCTGTCGTTGATGATTTTGATGAAAGAAACGGGATTCCGTTAACTTTCTCGGAGAAATCGGACTTACGTTTTTCTGTCGTTGATGAAATCGATGAAAGAAACGGGATTCCGTTATCTTTCTCGGAGAAATCGGACTTACGTTTTACTGCCGTTGATGATTTTGATGAAAGAAACGGGATTCCGTTAACTTTCTCGGAGAAATCGGACTTACGTTTTACTGTCGTTGATGATTTTGATGAAAGAAACGGGATTCCGTTAACTTTCTCGGAGAAATCGGACTTACGTTTTACTGCCGTTGATGATTTTGATGAAAGAAACGGGATTCCGTTAACTTTCTCGGAGAAATCGGACTTACGTTTCTATAGTTGATGATTTTGATGAAAGAAACGGGATTCCGTTAACTTTCTCGGAGAAATCGGACTTACGTTTTACTGCTGTTTGATGATTTTGATGAAAGAAACGGGATTCCGTTAACTTTCTCGGAGAAATCGGACTTATGTTTTACTGTCGTTGATGATTTTGATGAAAGAAACGGGATTCCGTTAACTTTCTCGGAGAAATCGGACTTACGTTTTACTGCCGTTTGATGATTTTGATGAAAGAAACGGGATTCCGTTAACTTTCTCGGAGAAATCGGACTTACGTTTTACTGCCGTGAAGCTCTTTTGAAGAGGGGGTTAACTTTGGTTAACTTTGTTAAGTTGAGGACTAAACTGCAGAGTCCTGAAATTTTAAAGGGCAAAAGGGTCTTTTTGACCCTTCAATTCTGTCCACGCGGAGCAGAATGAAGACCTGACAGGTTTAAATAAAGGCCGTGGCCTTTTTGGTTCCCTCTTCCCCATTTTTCAGTTCCACGAGAGAGAGTGATGTAAACGCAGCGGAATGATATAGAAATTAATCAATAATGATTAAAACCTCTGCAGGAATTAAAGGAATTCCCAAGAACTCAAGAACGAATTCTTTCGATAAAACACGAAGTTTTATTACTAACTCGAAACCCAAAGAAAATAATAATAATCTCAACTCCTCTAAAATTAAACTAGAGGGGAGTATATATAGATCCTCCTCTCCTAATCCCTTAAGAAAACTTAAAACAAATAAAGAAAATCCTAACAGAAAAAGGAAAACAAAATAAAGAAAATTCTAAACCTTCTAGAATTACTCCTAACCTATATGATAACTAAATAAGACTCAAAAACTAGTAAATCTCCTCAAAATCTACTCTAAAATCACCTCTAATCATCCTATTAAAATAAATGACGAAAATAATAAATAAAATATAAACTAAAACAAATTAAATCCTAAAATACTAATTAAAATACAAAATTAATTAATATATTTGACTTTGTCAAATATTTCTTGAACCGGATGTACGTTTACATCATATCCAAACGTGAACGCGTCGGACTCCTGGACATGCGAGGAGAGCCACCATGATGCCAAACATGTCCCTGCCCATGCAAATCTTCGAGAATGACGTGGTCCGGAGGCAGCTCCATGCCGGGATCTATGAGAGGAGAGAGAGGAGTCTCGGTAGAATGCTCTGAAGGAATAGGGGAAGCCTCCCGCTCGACAGGCGCCGGCTGTGCCTGCCTTGCTCTGGCCTGAGGAGCCCCACAAGCAACCATTCTCCTAATGAACCTCTTGGCCCCGATCACCTGCTTCGTCAGCTTCTCCACGACCACCTCCGGAAACTGCACGGAAGCAAAAGTGTCAAAAAAAAATTGATGCGAAAAATGATGAAGCGAAAGGAAAGAAGAAGAGACAGTAAAAAAAAAAACCATACATTCATACCCGGACGAGGCTGGAAAGCTCGTGGAAGCCGCTCAGGTTGAGGGATCTGCACCCTCAATCTGACCCCATCCTGGACATATGAAAAGTCCGTCCGAGGGTACCGCACAATCCCCTCCCCCTCTCTCTCAAGAACCTGGGGCATCCTCAGCCTCCTCAGGATAAATCTCGAATACTCCTCAATCGCCACAAACATCGAGAAGTGCTGGCCACCTCGAAAGTCACCCCAGGTCTCCGATCTCTCACTCGGATGCATCATGTCGGCGGGAGGCTCCACCGGTGTCATCAGAGGCGCACCCTCGCCATGCTGGGGCGTCACTCTCTCCCCCAGATAATACACATCGCAGGTCAGACCTCTCAAAATCCTCCGTTGCACGGTCCATCTCTCGGCACCCTTCAGCTGCTCCACCTCGAAGCGGCCCCAGGGGTAGAAAACCATCCCCTCATCCGTCTCAGCCCTCGTCAAAGGCAGGCAATCCCTGTATCTAAGGGTCGTGCGCCCCCGGGAACCTATCTTCTCCCGAGCATGCTTGCTCCAGGAGAGCATGGCCGGATATGCCCCGATGTGCTCCGCCGACTGCCGCCACATCGTGACATGAAAGAACTCCAGAGCCCATACCTGCAAAAGGGAAGGATCCCATCAATCAAGTACGGAAAGAAATGCGTGCTTAAGGAAAAGAAAGAAAAAAAGAAAAGCAGAAGCTTATACCTCCAGAGGGAACTCGAAGCATGTCAGAGAGCTGACAGCCTTCCGGCTATACCGATCCAGAGCAAAATATAGCTCTGCCAGCCCTGCCTCTCCCCAAGACACCTCCCCAGCCATCTCCACATCCTCCAACGTCCTCAGCAAGGCGAACACCGCCGTCCCCTCGGCGTGTCCAAAAAGTGTGCTCGAAAAAGCGAACCACAAAAAGGCCCTGGCAATCTGCACAGCAGCCACTCTCTCATCCCCAGCCTCGTAACTCTCAATGCTCTCCACGATCTTCCCGTGGACCACAGCATACTCCATACCCATCCCCTTTTTGGGAATGGGGGTAAAGCCCAGAAGATCCTGCAGCTCCAGGTCACTGTAGCCATCCCTCCACTCAATGCTCCGTCCTTTAAAGGACAGGCCCGTGATCGCAGCGTAGTCGGAAGGTGTGACCGTGGCCTCACCCCAGAAAAAATGGAATGTGTGGGTCGCGTCCCACCAGTGCTGCGCCAAAGCAAAGATCAGGCCCTTACTCTTGGGGAACTTAACCAACCCCCTCAGGCACTCAATGAACTCATACAACTCAGTCCCAATGACGATCTGTCTCGGACTCATCAGAACTCCTCTGCCCAAGACTGGAAGCCGGTCCCACAGGTCAACCACGGCCTCCACTGACCCTCGAGTCTTCAGCTTATTCAGCTGCTCCGTCACAAAACGATCTCCACCCTGCAATTGAAAAAAAAATGTCAAAAAAAAAAAATTGCATTTGCATTTAAAAGCATACACATGCATCATAAAATTTTAAAAAAAATCGGGCAGCATAACGGCATACAATAAACTCAGCCCCATTTTTCTTGCACAAAAGAAAAGATTTTCAACAACCATCATTCATCATACATATAAATAAAAAACATGTCAATAACTTTGAGTCAACGGAAGTAAAAACTCCGTCCCATTTTTCATGAAATAGCATGCATAAGCAATTTTCTACAATTCATTCATCCAATCAACGGAAGCAAAAATCCGTCCCATTTTTCATGGAAGCATTGCAAGAATCCTACATGCGACAAAAAGTCCATCCCGGATTCGGGCAAATTTTCATCATCTCATATTTCAAAAAAAAATAGCAAAATGCCCATTCTTTTTTCCAAACAAAGTGCACATTTCGGGTTACCCATAAACTCATTACAACGTGCAAATCATCAAGATTCAAAGCCAAGAACATAATTTTCGAATTTTCATTACAATTTTCGGACATTAAAAAAAAATGGCAAAATGCCCATTCCTTTCAAACAAAATGCACATTTTGATTGCCCACATACTCATTACAACATGCAAATCATCAAAATCGAATTTCAAGCCCAAGAACGTTGACTTTCGAAATTTTCAAAAAAAAAAAGAGAAAAAAAATCACAAAAATCAATCAACAAAGAAAATGGAGGGATTCGAACTATACCGTACGGAGACTCGGATCAGAGGCCCAATGTTGCCACGCATCGGGGTACGGCTCCTCCGCAATCGATTGCGAAAGAGAGTAATGTCTCCTCATTCGAACAAGCTCCAATCGCCTCTCCGCTACCGGGCGACGTCCTTGGCCTTGAATAGCTACTCCCGCGTGTTCCATTGCTCGAAAATCGAAGAAAATCGAAAGAATTTCGAAGCTCTAGTCAACAATGGCGGATTTTGTACTCCTCTCTCGTCTCTCTGATGTAATCCGGTTCAAGAAATATTTGACAAAGTCAAATATATTAATTAATTTTGTATTTTAATTAGTATTTTAGGATTTAATTTGTTTTAGTTTATATTTTATTTATTATTTTCGTCATTTATTTTAATAGGATGATTAGAGGTGATTTTAGAGTAGATTTTGAGGAGATTTACTAGTTTTTGAGTCTTATTTAGTTATCATATAGGTTAGGAGTAATTCTAGAAGGTTTAGGATTTTCTTTATTTTATTTTCCTTTTTCTGTTAGGATTTTCTTTATTTGTTTTAAGTTTCCTTAAGGGATTAGGAAAGGAGAATCTATATATACTCCCCTCTAGTTTAGTTTTAGAGGAGTTGAGATTATTATTATTTTCTTTGGGTTTCGAGTTAGTAATAAAACTTCGTGTTTTATCGAAAGAATTCGTTCTTGAGTTCTTGGGAATTCCTTTAATTCCTGCAGAGGTTTAAATCATTCTTGATTAATTCCTATATCATTCCGCTGCGTTTACATCAGGATATGACTTCTTTGCAGATCTCGACTTGCCTTATCGTGGCGTACCGGTTGATCCAGGCGAGCCTCTCTCTGGAGACGAGGACGATGATTCTAAGCCCGAGACATTCACGGCTACTGAGGAGGCGGGCCCGAGCCGCAAGAGGGATCGGGGGAAAGGGCCAGCCACTGAGGATTCTGACTGATTATCATTGATTGATTTCGGGATTGTACCTATTTAGACAGATACACTTTTATTTTTTTATGCACACATTTTTTTTTGGAATGTAATAATCTACTTTTTTTATTGTTTTTTTTTATTATGAATGCAATGTTGCATGAGCCCTAGTTTCTTGGCGAGGGTGTGAATGTTTGGTATATGAACTGTTTGGACAGGCTTTGCAAAGGTTTTGAGCGAAATATTCCTCCGTGGTGCAGCAGTTTAAACTGCTGTTATTGACAGGCAAAATATTTTTTTGCAAAGGAGGAGGAACTTTCAAAGGAGGCCAACTTCCACCATGATTTTTTCTTCATTATGAATCCCTTCTTGTAAGCGGCCAACTTCCGCCAGAAAAACAATTTATAGTGGATTTGCATAGAGAATATAGGGATAAAGCTTTGAAAGAATCTGAACCTTTTTGGCATAAAGCTTGTTCTTATTTGAAACAAGTTCGGCGTTTGAAATCACAAGAAGCTATTGAATTGAAGCGTCTTGAGGAGGAAGAACGTCGCCTTGTTATTGAAGAATTTCCTACTCAAGAAGAAGCTTTTGATGAAGAGGTTATTTGTGAAGTCGTAGAAGATTTATGCGTTGTTCAAGTGATGGAAGAATCTAAAGATGATGAACTGTGTGAAATTGCAACGGGCGAAGTAATTAAGGTATGTAGTAATATTGTTACCGCAGATTTTATTGTCCCTATTCATGCCCTAGTTAAGTCAAAGGTGGAGGATACTGTTAATATGGATTGGTGTAAGTACCCAAATCTGGCTCATGCCTTCCGGTTAATTTCCATACAATTCCGGTAAATTTCCCGGTAATTACCCAGACTTTCCTAGAGTTTCGAAACAATTCCGGAACTGTTCCAAACCTCTTAAGGGCTGAAGGGAAGGCTTAGTGATTAAGAAACAAGTTTTTCTTAATTACAAAAAGCTTCTAGAATTGCCACCTTGCATGATTCTAGAAACATGCTGAGTCATTGTGGATAATGCCGCACGGCTGCATTAGGAGGAGACTCCTAGCCGCACGGCTTCATTAGCCTTATCCAGACTGCCTATAAATAGAGCCCTCCTCTTCCCATTTTAAACACCAACAACAAAGCAACCAAAGATGAAAAACACACACCATACTCCATACTCAGCTTCACAATACACCCAAAATACTGCTGGAAATCCAAGAGGTTGAAAAAGAAAGCCAAGAAGCCACCTCCCTCCTCCTTGAAGATCCCAAAGTTGGTCCTTCCACCTAGCTCAACCCAAAGGAGAAGAGGCCACCACCATTGGTAACCTCTCACTCCCTTAACCTTGCATTTTACTTGCTCTATGTGATTTAAATTGCTCATTGCATTCATATATTGTCATTATCTTGCTTGGGACTTGGTAGTTATCATTAAAGATCATATCTTTATCATACCCCCCTTCCCCCTTTGCATGAAATAGGCATCACTTGCTATTAAAAATGTAATCTTTGAATCAAAGGTGCATCCTTTGCACCTAAAAACCCCCCTTTTTACAATAAAAATATCATCTTTATGCATTCTTTGCTCATAAAAATGCAATCTTTACATCAAAAATGCATCCTTTGCATATAAAAATCATGTCTTTATAATAAAGGTGCATCCTTTGCACCTAAAACCCACTTACATGCATCCTTTGCATTAAAAATCATCTCTTTGCATGAACTTCGCATCCTTTGCTTTCAAAAAATGAAATCTTTATGCATCCTTTGCATATTAAATACTATTTTCCTCATAAAAATGCATCCTTTGCATAAAGATCACTTCTTTACATCAAAATGCATCATTTGCAACCCAAAAATGTCATCTTTTCACTAAAAATGTCATTTTTACATGCATTCCCCCATGTCCCCATTAGCAACCTTGGAACAGACCGGTGTAAAGATCCTATCTTTACATCGTTTCTTCCATTAAAGGTTCCATAATCTCTTTAGAAAGGGACAACCTTGAACCTATATCTCCGATTATCACTTAAGACGAGCATGAAGCATCCATATAAGCTCAATCGTCTTAAGGTGTAGGATTGATGGGATAAGGTTACTCCTTTCCTAAAGAACCTCATTTTGAACTATAAAAGAGAGTCCTTCTCTCGATCACGCAAGTCCCAAGGTCAAAATGCGATGATCACAAGTCCAAGGTGAGGACGGGATCAAAATCCCGAATACATAAAATCCAAGAAATCCCGAGCGACAACCAATAAATGGTTTGTACGTCCGAAAGACAACTTGGGAGATTTCCTCCCCTTTTATTCAAACACATGCACACAAGAAAGCACGCAAGCAAGCACGATAAACGGAATCTAGGGAGACTTGCTATGGCAAGGCACCTTGGGTGAACGACGATCCGTTCTTCCCAAGGGGTAACTTAACCTCCGAACCCATAAATCCTTTTTTTCAAAGTTTTGAGGAAATCAAAATGGCGTGGCGACTCCGTTTTTCAAATTAAACCGGATGTCTTCAAACTCGCGTGAATCCACAAAATTTGGGCACACATTCACAGTTTGGCGACTCTGCTGGGGACATCCCAAAGGAGAAAATCTTTCATTTTCAAAATAAACGATACTTGGGATAAACGATGGTTTAACAATTCCACGTACCGGTATCACTTTTCGAAAAAAAAAAAGTAAAAGAAAGCTTTTCCCTTTGAGCGGGTTAGACTCCCATCGCGGATTTCGTTTATTTTGCTTGCTTTCTTTGCCTTGCATTGCATCATTTGCATCTTGGGATTTGTGCATACTTTGAACGGGAAACAAACCGAAATAGCAAAGGAGTGGAACCTGGAAAATTGATCCATGCAGTCGTACGGCTCAATCCTCCTTGGATTCTGACCGGACGGCCTCAGTGGCAATTCCACCAGGAAAAATTGAGGTTAGCCTTGGCAGCTTGGGGCTATTCAGTTCCAAGACTGACTGGGGCTCCCAGAAAATTTACGTGCCTTATCTGTTGCATTTTCCCCCGTCCCAAAAATCATTCCTTTAAAACACATTTATGAAAATCTCTGTTTTAACTCAAAAAGGAATAGGAGACCGCACACTACGCGTACCTTATATATCCTGTACACTTTGCACGCACGTCCCTCTAAATCCGGGATGGTTTATCAGCTGCAGTCACGGACAGCCTTACGATGCTCCCGGACGCGCACGGAATCATCCCAAACTCCCCATGGCAGCCAGTGTCGACCAATGCACAGTTCGTGTCACACGTTTCAAAAAACCGTGACTTTTGGTTGGTTTTTGGTCTAGTCCGTGTCATATAGCCCAGTTGCATATCCCCTTAAAGGTCAAGCCTTAGCTCATAAAGGAAGTCAAGATCCTTCGCTCAAGCGAAACTCTGCCAAAATTCCGACAAGGAAAAATTGGTAGAACCTTGACTCCGACATTGACTTTGACCTTGGCCTGCATGGAATGCGTAAGAGTCGAGACCGAGTCTTTGCCAAAAAATCCAAAGATCTTTCGCTCAAGCGAAGCTCTGCCAAAATTCCGACAAGGAAAAATTGGCAAGATCTTGACCCGACATTGACTTCGATTTTGACTCACGCACGGCGTATGCAACGAAGTTCAATGTGACACTGTGTCATCCGGCTTTTACCGCCTGACCCATGCCTATTATCTTCTCGGACATTACCGAAAAGTCAAAACGTCAATCGCGCAAGCGAAATTCTGCCGAAATTCTATCAATTTGAAAGACGAGACTTTCCCGTATTGCCTTGACTATAATTCGCATCGCTCGTGCGTTAAAAGTTCCTATGACCCGCTAGACCCGTTAGGAGCGTTCTTCTCTCTCGGTCGGTGGGATCCGCGTGCCCTATAGGACCCTCGCCCGGGGCTGTCCACCCTGGAAGGTCGAAATACAGGTGGAATACGAGGGGCTTATAGACGTAGTGACGGAACCCGGCGATCCGGGATCTAGAGTAGTTGCGAAAAAGAAGGGCAAATCCCCTTTTCCAACCAAATAGAAATTAATAAAAGACAACATTTTAAGTAAACTGGAAGATTCTTAATTTGCATATTGCTTGAGCCTTCAGCCTAAACACCTACCCCGAGTCTAAACCTCTCCTATCCCCTTCCCGCGAGAAAGAAGTGGGTGAGAACACCGGTCGGCGACTTGTTAGCGCACAAAGATCTCGGACAGGTTCGCCAGAATCCTCAGTCTTGTCAGTTCAGAGTATCAAGAATGGCCAACGTGGTAGCCAACAATGGTAATGACCAAGTAGTCGGAGAGGCCATCCCAGTTCAACCCAAGCCCCATATACGGTATGATGTATGCGGCGTGAGGATTATCTGGAATACGAGTATCAAGAATGGATTAATGAAGACGCTCCTTCAAGAAAGAAGAAGAAGAGGAAGTCCACGCAGCAGAAATTAAAGGAAAGGTATGAAGCCGGGGACAAGAGCGTCGGAACTCTAGGGGAGCCTTCAGGCAAGTTTGATTACTACGTCAGTTATGCCAAAGAGCCCGCCAAGGAACCCATCATTCAAAGCACAGTCCAGCCTGATACCCCTATGGACAGTGACCCTCTTGAAGCAGAAAGTGCTGAATTTGTGGCCATCGTGAAATTCAATGAGAAGTTAGCAGATTTAGAAGCAGAATACAGAAAACCCATAGAATACGTGGCCAATCAAGGAAGAATCAAGATCCCTTCTGAAGAAGACTTCATCAGCATTATCCAGGCCAACCCTCCGGTGGCTATCTTGTGACAAGGTCGTAGTGTCCAAGATCGGTAAAGAGAAAATGAGTTATCGGCGGTGCATTGATAAGATGAGCCGAGACTCTTGATCAATGAGTCCGGTTGTCACGAGCGAGCTCGCCGAGAGACTACATCAAGCTACTCTAGCTCCCCTCACCATCTTTCCACGGTACCGGCACATGTTAATGATTTTCGGCAAGTTTTTGATCGGTTTGAAGTCTCCAACTTTACGAAGAATGCGACAAGGCTTGCTACTCCCCGAGGCAACAAAGAAGAAGGAGTGAGATCCCGGTCCAACCCTTGTCAAACACCCTCGAGTCAATAAGTAGTGTAGGGTCCGAGTCGGTAGGGTCCAGAGTCGGTCAAGTCGGGAATCTTTGAATTCCGAGTCCTACGAGTCATCCGAAGGCCTCACGCTGAGGATTATGAATATGTAATCGATGTCATCTTTCCTCTTGCTTTGAATGAAATGACGAGATCTTTACGATTATCCCCTTATTGCCAACTTAACAAATGATAAATTAACTCAAAACTTAACAACAGTTAATAATGAATCATTTGAACAAGATGCAAACACACTAAATGAACAATACATTAAAGAAATCTTTAAGCGGAGTTACGAAAAAAGAGGAAAACCGGGCTCAAGGCTGCCGAGGAGGTTTTGACAAGTGTGAACTTGGGTGCTTGTCGAGGAACCTAAAGAGACACGGATTGGAAACTTCTTCCGGGGTTGAACGGGACGGGCGGTTAATCTGCTCGAGAGAATACATGGACGTCTTTGCGTGGTCGTACAAGGATATGAGGGGCTAGACAGGTTCAATAGTGGAGCACGAGAATCCCTCTAGCACCGAGATGCTAAGCCGGTAAAGCGAAATTGAGGAAAATCAAGCCGAGTGGTCTCTACGGGTCAAAGAAGAAATTGAGAAGCTACTGCGGGTAGGATTCATCGAGTCATCGAATATCCGACATGGTTGTCCAATATTGTGACCGTCACCAAGGCCAATGGGAAGGTGCGGCTGTTTGTGTAGATTTCCGGGATGCGAACAAGGCCAGCCCCAAAGACGATTACCCCTTGCCAAACATAGACATCTGGTGGACTCCACTGCCAACTACGAAGTCAAATCCTTCGTTGATGGCTTTGCGGGCTACAACCAGATCAAAATGGCCGAAGAAGACCAAGAAAAGACAGCCTTCACCACACCGTAGGGAACTTACTGCTATACAGTAATGCCATTCGGGCTCAAGAACGCCGGGTCTACTTATCAAAGGGCAGCGACCGCGCTTTTTCATGACATGATCCACAAGGAGATTGAGGTCTACGTAGATGACATGATAATCCACTCCAAAGGCGAGGACGGACGGCACTTTGTTGACTGCGAAAGTTCTTTGAGAGTGAGACAACATTCCATGAGACTAAACCACCGCCAAATGCACCTTCGGAGTGACAAGGGAAAAGTGCTTGGGTATATGGTCACGGAGCGAGGTATCGAAGTCGACCCCGAAAGATCAAAGCCATTATGGACATGAGGCCACCTCAAACCCGGACGAAGTCAAGAGCTTTATGGGCAAAGCTGCGATACATCGGCCGTTTCGTCAATCGGTTGACCACTATGTGCGAGCCCATCTTCAAGCTCATGAAGAAGAATGTAGATACAAAGTGGACCGAAGAATGCCGGGATGCCTTTGACCGGATCAAAGCATACTTAGTACATCCTCGAGTACTATGCCCCACATAGACGAAACCTCTTACGCTCTATCTCACTTTATGATACGGCGGTTGGGGCTATGCTTGCTCGGGAGAAGAAAGACTCTCGGGTAGAGAATGCCATTTACTTTGTCGGCGGAAGGCTGCGGGGAAGTGAGCTCAATTACTCCGCATGTGAAAAGACACTGTGCGGGGTAGTGCAGGTAGTCGGCAAGTTGAAGCATTATATGCAAGCCCACCTGTGAATTTGGTCTCGAAAATGGACCCCATCAAGTACATCTTCGATAAGCCTTCTCCTCTCGATGCGTCTAGCAAAGTGGTCCTTCTTCTTAGCGAGTACGACATCGGCTATGTGACCGAGAAAGGCCATCGAGGGCCAAGCATTGTCGAGACCACTGGCGAACTTCCCCGATAATGAGGACCGCGGGCACAGAACCCCAATTCCCGAGATGAAGGGATCTTTGTAGTCGAGCACGAAAACCGATGGCGGCTTTTCTTTGATGGGCTGCTAACAAGAGAGGAAATGGCGTAGGGATGCTGCTTGGTCGATCCGAAAGATGAGCATACACCCGTAGCCCTCAAGATGAACTTCCACGCCACGAACAATGTCGCCGAGTACGAAGCTTGCATTCTTTGGTTTAGAAGCTGCCCTAGAAAGGAATGTCAAGGAGCTCGAAGTTTATGGAGACTCGGCCACGATCATCAACCGGGTCTCCAACAAATGGAAGGCTGTGGACCCTAATCTTCAGCGGTATCATGCCCATATGGAGGAGTTGAGCCGGACGGTTCGAGAGAAGTAACTTTCCACTACTTGCCAAGGGAAAAGAACAGTTCGCAGATGCCCTTGCTACTTTAGCCTCAGTGGTAGAGATCCCAGGGAAAAGCCATAAAACCCTTCGAGTGGGTAGAAGAGAAGCCCCGGCTTTACATTTGTGAAGTAGACACAGGACCCGAGCCTATCAAGGAACCGTGGTACAATCAAATTTACCGGTTCCTCAAAGATGGAGAGTCGGCTTTCGGAGATGAAGAAGGTAGGCCAAAAGAAGGTGTCAAAGCCAAGAGCTTGCAAGCCACGAAAGGTTGGCCTCCCATTATGTCATTCTAGGAGGCAACTTTGTACAAGAAGCGGTATCAAGGACCACTCCTCTTGTGCGTCACTCAAGAAAGGGCCAAAGAGTTGATGGTGAAGTCCACAATGGTCCTGCGGTCCTCATATGAATGCTAGAGCCACGATGCAAGTGATCCTCGAGAATGGGTTACTCTTGGATTTCTATGGAGACAGTGTGTCCGGCATGTCCGGCGTGCGACAAATGCCGGCGGTTTGCCAACCTCAACCATCTCCCGCCTCATGACACATGCTTGCATGACGACTCCTTGGCCGTTTGCAACTTGGGGTATTGACGTGATAGGGAAGATAGCCCCGAGGAAAGCAATGGGCATGAATTCGTGTTAGTGGCGATCGACTACTTCACCAAGTGGGTAGAGGCCAAGTCCTACAAGGTCCTTACTTCCAAGAAGGTGGCCCGGTTTATCAAAGAAAACATAATGTGTAGATATGGGGTGCCCAATGAGATCATTTCGATAATGGGTCACACTTTGAAGGGGCTGCGGTAGATTCTTTGTCGAGTTCGGGATCACTCGCCACAAGTCATCCCCGTATAGACCTCGAGACTAATGGAGCCGTGGAAGGCGCTAATAAGACGCTCGAACGGATCATCCGGAAAATGGCCACCCGTGGTCGTGATTGGCCCGAAAAGATGCACGGCACTGCGGGGCTACGAGAACGTCTGTCGGAAACGGCCCACGGGAGAAACTCCTTTTGCCCTAACTTACGGGATGGAAGCGGTGTTACCGGTGGAGTTGGAAATCCCGTCATTAAGGGTCCTCTGGAAAACAGTGTCAACGAAGTAGAATGGTTGCGTAGCCGGCATGATG
The DNA here is from genome assembly GCA_022495995.1 of Adenophora triphylla var. japonica. Classification (NCBI taxonomy): domain Eukaryota; kingdom Viridiplantae; phylum Streptophyta; class Magnoliopsida; order Asterales; family Campanulaceae; genus Adenophora; species Adenophora triphylla. The sequence continues at coordinate 127,824 of JAFEMH010005990.1, forward strand.
AGTTGGCCACCTTTCGACGAAAGAAGGCTTAAAGCCATGGAGCATACCCGAGCCTATCGAGGCGGATGGCGGAGCATTTGACAAAAAGGTCAAGGCCGGGGACATCAAAGAGGGTGACTTAGTGCTGAAAGTGAAGCCCCTACCGGAGACAACCCCACAGGAAAATGGGAACCCGTTTGGATCGGTCCGTATGTGGTGCGAGAAGATACTATCGGGAGGAGCCATGAGACTTGCAGACCTGGACGGCAATCCCTTTGTCCACCCAGTCAACGGTGATAAGCTCCGAAGGTACTATGTCTAAGAAATTAAAAAAAAAGAGAAAAAAAATCTTAGTGCAAAAAGAGTAATGCCCAGCTAGGCTGAAAACCCAAAAAAGGGCGGTCTAGGCAAAAAACAGGGCTGCACATATAAAAAAAAAGAGAAAAAAAGAGTTCACCAGAATGATCTACGAAGACCTGAGCCCCTTAGTCTTTCTTGTAAAAGGGGAACGTAGGCAGCCATTTATGGTTCGGTCTAAATAATAAAAAGGGCGATTAAGTTTCCATGAGATGCATCCTAAACAATAAATAAATAAAGGGCATTCCAGTTTCCATAAAACGGGTCCTGAGCAAATCAATAAGACATTTGAGTTTTCATAAAATGTGTCTTGATTAATTTCTAAGATAATATTTCTTGTTCATTACAAGTTAAAAACTTCTTGATGAGTTCAAGCACGGTCTACTCTTGACTCTGCTAACCTGCTACAAAGATCTAAAATACAATAAAATGCCTAATAAACTATTGTGTTTGCAAAATGGCAATAAGGGAATCCTAATAAAAGATCTGTCAGTCGTCATTCACTGAGTCTTCTTTGGTTTTCTTCCCTTTACCTCGACCCCGTTGAGTTTTCTTTCTCTTCTTCTCCAAGATGTCGGTCTCCCTCATTCCGATCTCCGGTATCCTCACTGGAGCCTCCATCAAACCCGTGTCAATAAGTGCCTTCTCTACCCGAGCATGAGTCCGCATTTCCTCCCTCTGAGCCTCAGTCAAAGGAGCGACCTCGGACAATCTCTTGTATCGAGCCTCCATATCTCTGATCAGGTCACCCGGCGGTTATGGCGACTCGCCTTAGCCTCGGATCTCCCTCGAGTCCTACTCGAGTCGCGATCGGCTCCCAATAAAGCTGACGTCTCTCCCCAATATGACTGAGTCGCTCCCGTCTCCCTCTCGTACCAATCCAAGTAGACAGGTGGTCAAGATGGTACTCTTCCTGCTCTGAAGATAGCCACAGGTGGAAAGCGGCGTATGTCCAAGCCCTCGAGAAGAATGAAAAGCCGGTTTGGATCTCTCATATCAAATGGCACCACCTCCATTGTACGGATGTCCTCCCAATCGCCCGATGGCTCTGTAAGGCCCAGCTGCTGGATACCAAGCGGGGTATGTAGAAGGATGACCGGCGAGAACCACTGGAACCCTCACTATATAGGACTCTGAAATATCCTCACAGTGCCGCAACCTCCGGTGAGGTACCCACCGTGGATGTTCGAAGTGGATAACCTAGCCATCATCGGCTCCCGGCTACCACTGGTCCTGTGTCGAGGTGCACCTCTCAGAAATCACCCAAGGGCAGTCGGCAAAGCCTGGCAAAGCCCCAAGCCTCTCCTGCAGCCATAAAGTCGATGCAGTAGGGCTCCCGGACCTCATGAAATGGTCTCCCTAGCCATCCTATCAATGCCATGCAAAGTCTCCCCCAAAACCGGTGGGACAATGTCCTTCCCGGCCACTGCAATCTCGGACCATGTCTAAGAGACCACCATGACAGATCCCCACGGACTCGGCGGTGAAGCGAGAGAAGAGAATATGCAGAGGATAAAAGCATCCATAGCCACCGTGGTCGCAGCCATAGTCGGAGACCCGAACCTGCCCGGGATATCAGAAAGGTCAATCCTATTCGGGGCTATCATCATCTCCTCAGCCTCTCCCAGAGAAAATCTGCAGAAAAGATGCAAGCTTTGCCGCCACCGGCACGTCTTCGATCAGCGGAATCGATATAGCCTCAATTTCTGGACCCCCAATCAAGGCTCGGAAGTCTTCATGCGTTGGGACAATCTCATTGTAAGAAAAGCGATAAACGTGTCTCCGGACGTCCCAAAACTTTCTTCTTTGCTCTCAAAAGGTCCCAATCGGGCGGGAGATCCCTCAAATGCCATAAAGACTTGACCTTGAAGGAAGAATCAAGCAACCCCTTGTGAGATTGAAAGTTGTCTCTCACCCAAGGCGAAGATCGGACGAAAGCGGTCTCTTTTCCCCTTTGCAATCTAACGGGCTTCTCCATTGCAAAATGATCAAAGATGGTGTCTTTAGGTCCAATATGTGCTGCAGGAACAGGTTGGGACAAGTCTAAGTTGAAAATGAAATGAAATGGCCAAGCCTTGGTTTTATTACGAAAATAACCGGTCCAGACGAGCTGTGAGCCGCACCGCCTCATTTGCTCCAGAGACCATGCCGCACGGCTTCATTTACCTGATGTAAGTGGCAAATCTGCAGCAACCAAGTTGCTGCCCAAAGGGAGTTTTCACCCCACTTTTCCAACCAAAACCTGTACAAAAACATGTTCAAAGACCATCCAAGCATTTATATATCATTATATATCATTTTGGCCCAGTTTCAGCCCCAATTCCAAGCAAAAAACTGCCCCGAGGCTCAAGTAATATGCAAATTAATAAAGCATAAATGGAAAAAGCAAATAAAACAGTATTACATTGTTTTCGCCCCATCGGCGCCCAAATAAAGCAAAAAATAAACAAAATGTGCATAAAACTTGTTCATTGTTTGTTTTTCTTCCTAAGTCAATTCTAGAGACCTCCTAGGCCTCCGATCCTTCCTCTTCATCGCTACTCAGCTCATAAACAGTTGCCTCTCTCATCAAATCCTCCGCGTCGCTCACATCTGAAAGGTGGACATTATCGTGCTCGTACTCAGTCAGCTGCTCCAAGATGTCAGCATTGGGTCCCCGTCCCCGAGGCATGGCCTTTGGAAGAGTACTCGAAGCCGATGAGGTGGATGCTTGTGCCCCGACATGCCTTCTCTTGCGCCGGGCTCCTGCACGTCCGCCGCCTTTGAAGTGCGAGGCCGGCTTCCTCGAAGGGATCGACACATGTCCTTCCGGCCCTATTGCACGACCAACTGTCGTAAGTGCGAGTGGAACTGAGAAAAGAGAAGAAAATCTCAGGAAAATCTTGAAATTGCAAAAAAGCAAAGAAATCCGAAAGAGGGAAAAGACCCTATAGTATACTTACGGTCTTTGTCCGCGGCAAGGTATCTTTGGGGCTCCCTAGCGTCGGGGACAGTATCCTCAACCTCCTGGGTACTCCGTGGACCACATATGAAAGATGGGCGGGGAGGGATCGGCGGGTCGAAGGCTCGGCCTCCCCATATCCACTGAGTGACCGCCGGCTTCACTAGCTTCGTGGCGTCCTCGATCATTGCTCCACAAACACGGCATATGGGGTATCCATATCAAAATACTCCTCGGCGGCCACGCACACGATATCTAGCAATGTCGTCCTCAGACCAATCTCTAGGTTGCGGCATCCGTCTTTGGAGGATCTGGGGAGTAATGGCATCCAATGGAGGGACATGGCCATCTTTGCCTAGAAAATCGATCCCCGGATAGATGACATCGCATGTCAGCCCAGTCAACCACCTCCTCTGCCTCGTCGCCTCCACGGCCTCTCCTAGCAGAATCTCTGGATACCTGCCCCACGGGTAGAAGTCCACTCCATCGTGCCCATCCTTGTTGATAACTGGCCTCACCATCTTGTAATCAAAGGTGATCCGAGTCTTCCCGGTGAACTTATCCCTCGCATCTCCCCTCCAGCAGATCATAGCGGGAAAGATGGTGACATCGCTCTATTGGTCCCACGGAAAGAACCCGATCACCTCACAAAACCAGACCTGCATGTTCAAAATATCAAAAGGATCATTTTTCTTTCATAAAAAGTCTCAAAGACAGAAAGTAAAAGAGAAAGGAAAGCGAGACTACCTCAAGGGCAAAGGAGAAACAATCCATGGAGGCAGCCTTGTTACAGCTGTACAGATCCAGGGAGAAGTATAGCTCCGCCAATCCGGCCTCGCCCCACGAGACCGTCCCAATCCCATCAACATCCTCCAGAGAGTCGAGGAGGAAAGTCATAGCGAGTCCCGGAATTGGCAAAGATGGTGGCGGACGGCATCAACCACACAAAGGCTCTAGCAAGCTGGTGGGCAGTCACCTCACTAGCAGCAAAGTCCCGCATGCAGTTCTGGACTGCCACCTCGATGTTCCTCGTCTCCATTCCTAGCCCCTTAGGAATCAGCTCAAACCCAACCAAAGCTCTAAACTCCTCAGCAGTGATATGATCCCTCCAGGTCACAGGCCTCCCGGTGAACTGTAAGCCAGTGATAGCAGTGAAATCGGCCGGAGTCACCGTCAGCTCCCCCCAGCTAAGGTGAAAGTTGTGGGTGGTGTCCCACCAAAACTCAGATAGGGCCTGGACCAAGCCCTTGCTCTTCGAGGTAATGTGAATACCTCTGCCGATGGCCTCAATAAACAAATCCAAGCCGGTAGCCCTCACCAGCTGCTTAGGGTTCGCCCCATTCTTCTCAAAATCGGGCATCCTCTCCCACAGCTTTACTGCAATCTCAGAAGGCCCTCTAGACTTGTTCTCCTATAGACAAGCACAGCCAAAGAAATGAGTCAGTCTTTTTCGAAAAAGCATGCATATATTCAAAAGTGTACATATTTTCAAAAGAAAAGCATTAATGAAAATTTTCTAGCATCCTTTGCATCGAAAACGTGTCTTTCACATCATGTCAAGCACATTGCTTTTCTAAGCACAAAATCACAATTTTCAAAATTATTTGCACATAAGCATTAATTTTTTCTCGAAAAATGGCATGCGTGAATCCTTTTCATCATCCAAAATCCAGTTTTCTCATCCATGATCCAAAATTGACCTAGTTCTAGCACATGCAAGAACTCCGTCACAATTATCCCTCTTACTTTTATTTTTGAAAAAAAAGTGGGTCATTCTCATTATTTTGTCACATAAATTGCACATGCATGTTCTTTCATCTTCTTAGCCTCATAGGTTAATCATAAAGATTTCAAAATCATCCAAAAATCCTAGGAAAATTCGAGAAATTCCTAAAGCTTGGGTCAAGCCCTAAATCAATCAAAATTCAATCAAAATCGACGGAATTGAGCAAACTAAGAATGCTTACCCCAACCGATTGAGGGTTTGTCGATTTGTGCTCCCTTCTACCCGGATAGAGCTCCGATGGAGGCGTAAGGAAGTCATACTTCCTCTCCGTGCGGACGAGCTCCTTCCTCCTCCTTCTCGCGGCCGCGGAGATGTTCCTTCTAGCTTGCCTTGGCATTGGATTCCCCTCCGGATCCATCCTAAATCAATAGAGGCAAAAGGATTGAAGGATTTTGAAGAAACTTCTCTCCCTCCTCTCTCTCTTTCTCGGCAGTCTTGGGCGGCAATAATGCCCAATGCCCGTTCAAATCTGTTTTAAATAATCTGGAAAAATCAGGCTTCTGGCCGTACGGCCTCTTTTGCCTCCCTCTCATGCCGGGCGGCCTCTTTCGCTCTGAACAGAAATTACCTTTTTGCCCCTGGACTTTCCACTTGGGCATGTAATTCCCGTTATCTTTTAACCAAGATAACGTCGTTTTCAAAAGATATCCCTTATCTCCTAAGCAAATAAGCTTTCTTCCCCAGTCGCCTCCGTTACTTCCGTTATAACGGAATGACGCTAGGTGACAACCTCCGAATTGTCAGAACTCTAAACTTTAGCTACCTCTATCTCCTCGATAGTGAAGTATGCTCAAGTTCTCCAAACTTTAGCTACCTCTATCACAGATAGTGAAGTATGCTCAAGTTCTCCAAACTTTAGCTACCTCTATCACAGATAGTGAAGTATGCTCAAGTTCTCCAAACTTTAGCTACCTCTATCACAGATAGTGAAGTATGCTCAAGTACTCTAAACTTTAGCTACCTCTATCACAGATAGTGAAGTATCCTCAAGTTCTCCAAACTTTAGCTACCTCTATCACAGATAGTGAAGTATGCTCAAGTTCTCTAAACTTTAGCTACCTCTATCACAGATAGTGAAGTATGCTCAAGTTCTCTAAACTTTAGCTACCTCTATCACAGATAGTGAAGTATGCTCAAGTTCTCCAAACTTTAGCTACCTCTATCACAGATAGTGAAGTATGCTCAAGTTCTCCAAACTTTAGCTACCTCTATCTCCTCGATAGTGAAGTATGCTCAAGTTCTCTAAACTTTAGCTACCTTTTTCACAGATAGTGAAGTATGCTCAAGTTCTCCAAACTTTAGCTACCTCTATCTCCTTGATAGTGAAGTATGCTCAAGTTCTCCAAACTTTAGCTACCTCTATCTCCTCGATAGTGACGTAAGCTCTAGTTCCCTCAGGTGACAACCTCTATTAATTGTCAATCAGGTGACAACCTCTATTAATTGTCAATCAGGTGACAACCTCCATTAATTATCAAACCAGGTGACAACCTCCATTAATTGTCAAATCAGGTGACAACCTCCATTAATTGTCAAATCAGGTGACAACCTCCATTAATTGTCAATCAGGTGACAACCTCCATTAATTGTCAACCAGGTGACAACCTCCATTAATTGTCAACCAGGTGACAACCTCCATTAATTGTCAAATCAGGTGACAACCTCCATTAATTGTCAATCAGGTGACAACCTCCATTAATTGTCAATCAGGTGACAACCTCCATTAATTGTCAATCAGGTGACAACCTCCATTAATTGTCAAAACCTCAGGATCCTAGACATCGTTCCTAACTATCTAGTAATGCTTGAACTACGATCAAGGCTTGATTCCTCCGGAATACGTAGATAGCCTTTCATAAAAGGTCCAGCCATCCGACCACTTTGGTCACCCTGTTCCTTCGTCACTCCTCAGTGATGAAATAGCCCCTCATAAAGGTCTTGACATCTGACCACCTCGGACACTTCTAACATGTCCCCAGTATGATCAATTGCTTGACCTCCTAGGTCATTTTCTCTGCTATATCCCCAGCAAGAGACCAGCTTTCTCTATTCCTTAGCGGATCTCTTCAGAACTACGGCCTGGCTTGATTCCCACTCGGGATACGTAGGTAGCCTTCTGGAGGTTCAGCCACTCGACCACCTTGGTCATCCTAATCCGTCTCGGCATTCGCCAGATCGGATCCTTTTCTATCGACAACCCCACTCGCCCTGCAAGTGACGTTGCCGAGGGGCTTCTGTAAGTACCCAAATCTGGCTCATGCCTTCCGGTTAATTTCCCCGGCAATTACGGTAAATTTCCCGGTAATTTCCCAGACTTTCCTAGAGTTCCGGAACAATTCCGGAACTGTTCCAAACCTCTTAAGGGCTGAAGGGAAGGCTTAGTGATTAAGAAACACGTTTTTCTTAATTACAAAAAGCTTCTAGAATTGCCACCTTGCATGATTCTAGAAACATGCTGAGTCATTGTGGATAATGCCGCACGGCTGCATTAGGAGGAGACTCCTAGCCGCACGGCTTCATTAGCCTTATCCAGACTGCCTATAAATAGAGCCCTCCTCTTCCCATTTTAAACACCAACAACAAAGCAACCAAAGACGAAAAACACACACCATACTCCATACTCAGCTTCACAATACACCCAAAACACTGCTGGAAATCCAAGAGGTTGAAGAAGAAAGCTAAGAAGCCACCTCCCTCCTCCTTGAAGATCCCAAAGTTGGTCCTTCCACCTAGCTCAACCCAAAGAAGAAGAGGCCACCACCATTGGTAAACTCTCACTCCCTTAACCTTGCATTTTACTTGCTCTATGTGATTTAAATTGCTCATTGCATTCATATATTGTCATTATCTTGCTTGGGACTTGGTAGTTATCATTAAAGATCATATCTTTATCATACCCCCTTCCCCCTTTGCATGAAATAGGCATCACTTGCTATTAAAAATGTAATCTTTGAATCAAAGGTGCATCCTTTGCACCTAAAAACCCCCTTTTTACAATAAAAATATCATCTTTATGCATCCTTTGCTCATAAAAATACAATCTTTACATCAAAAATGCATCCTTTACATATAAAAATCATGTCTTTATAATAAAGGTGCATCCTTTGCACCTAAAACCCACTTACATGCATCATTTGCATTAAAAATCATCTCTTTGCATAAACTTCGCATCCTTTGCTTTCAAAAAATGAAATCTTTGTGCATCCTTTGCATAATAAATACTATTTTCCTTATAAAAATGCATTCTTTGCATAAAGATCACTTCTTTACATCAAAATGCATCCTTTGTAACCCAAAATTGTCATCTTTTCACTAAAAATGTCATTTTTACATGCATTCCCCCATGTCCCCATTAGCAACCTTGGAACGGATCGGTGTAAAGATCCTATCTTTACATCGTTTCTTCCATTAAAGGTTCCATAATCTCTTTAGAAAGGGATAACCTTGAACCTATATCTCTGATTATCACTTAAGACGAGCATGAAGCATCCATATAAGCTCAATCGTCTTAAGGTGTAGGATTGATGGGCTAAGGTTACTCCTTTCCTAAAGAACCTCATTTTGGACTATAAAAGAGAGTCCTTCTCTCGATCACGCAAGTCCCAAGGTCAAAATGCGATGATCACAAGTCCAAGGTGAGGACGGGATCAAAATCCCGAATACATAAAATCCAAGGAATCCCGAGCGACAACCAATAAATGGTTTGTACGTCCGAAACACAACTTGAGACATTCCCTCCCCTTTTATTCAAACACATGCACACAAGAAAGCACGCAAGCAAGCACGATAAACGGAATCTAGGGAGACTTGCTACGGCAAGGCACCTTGGGTGAACGACGATCCATTCTTTCCAAGGGGTAACTTAACCTTCGAACCCATAAATCCTTTTTTTCAAAGTTTTGAGAAAATCAAAATGGCGTGGCGACTCCATTTTTCAAATTAAACCGGATGTCTTCAAACTCGCGTGAATCCACAAAATTTGGGCACACATTCACAATTGGTTTGTTGCAAAATCAAATTTTATATGGGGCAAAAATTTTGTGGATCATGGGGAGGACGGAGAGGACGATCAACAGAAGGATGGAAAGGATGGGATTGATGATATAATTTTATTTCCGGAAGATATTTGTCTGCCCATATTTGTGCTTCGAGATAATATTTATTCCAAATACTTTCATTGGTACGGAAAAATTCAAGTTCTTTCAATTCCTTCTTTTTTAAAGATGAAGATTTATTTCAAATATTTATTTAAATGGAGGGGCTCGTTTCAAAGATCGGACGAGGATTCGGGGCGAATCCTTTTTCAAGTGGGGGTGAATGATGTAATCCGGTTCAAGAAATATTTGACAAAGTCAAATATATTAATTAATTTTGTATTTTAATTAGTATTTTAGGATTTAATTTGTTTTAGTTTATATTTTATTTATTATTTTCGTCATTTATTTTAATAGGATGATTAGAGGTGATTTTAGAGTAGAATTTGAGGAGATTTACTAGTTTTTGAGTCTTATTTAGTTATCATATAGGTTAGGAGTAATTCTAGAAGGTTTAGGATTTTCTTTATTTTATTTTCCTTTTTCTGTTAGGATTTTCTTTATTTGTTTTAAGTTTCCTTAAGGAATTAGGAAAGGAGAATCTATATATACTCCCCTCTAGTTTAGTTTTAGAGGAGTTGAGATTATTATTATTTTCTTTGGGTTTCGAGTTAGTAATAAAACTTCGTGTTTTATCGAAAGAATTCGTTCTTGAGTTCTTGGGAATTCCTTTAATTCCTGCAGAGGTTTTAATCATTCTTGATTAATTCCTATATCATTCCGCTGCGTTTACATCAGGATATGACTTCTTTGCAGATCTCGACTTGCCTTATCGTGGCGTACCGGTTGATCCAGGCGAGCCTCTCTCTGGAGACGAGGACGATGATTCTGAGCCCGAGACATTCACGGCTACTGAGGAGGCGGGCCCGAGCCGCAAGAGGGATCGGGGGAAAGGGCCAGCCACTGAGGATTCTGACTGATTATCATTGATTGATTTCGGGATTGTACCTATTTAGACAGATACACTTTTATTTTTTTATGCACACATTTTTTTTTGGAATGTAATAATCTACTTTTTTTATTGTTTTTTTTATTATGAATGCAATGTTGCATGAGCCCTAGTTTCTTGGCGAGGGTGTGAATGTTTGGTATATGAACTGTTTGGACAGGCTTTGCAAAGGTTTTGAGCGAAATATTCCTCCGTGGTGCAGCAGTTTAAACTGCAGGAAATTTTTTTTCTCGGTGACAATCCCATCCGCGCGGATGGGGACGACATCTGTCAGGGTTCATTTATTTTGGTGGTTGGATCTGGTTTGGTCCATAAATGCCATTGAAACTTCGTCTTCTCCAGTTCAAAATCACTGGAAATTCGGGAGAGAAACAAAAAAGACCATGGAAATGTCCAAATTTTCACTAAAATTGTCCAAATAAAAGCAAATGTTGTTCTTTGAAAAGTTCAAGGAGTGGTGTAGGGAGATTATGCACGAGAGGAGGTCATTTTTCGAAGAAAGGTACAAGGTAAAGTGCTTGTGGTCCCTCAAAGAATTGGTTCCGGACTATGATTTCTTGAGAGCTTCTTCCTCATTTTGGGATACTAGAAGGCATGTCTTTTTGCCTTTCTTACAATGAAGTGGTTCCGACCGTTGAAGAATTTCGGGCTTTGCTTGGCGATCCCGAGGTGGAAGAGATTGCAATTCCTTTGCCCGGAGGAGCCTCTTTTGTTGACAAGTTGTGCAACCTTCTTCATCTTTCCCCGGAGGAAGCACAAGGTATGTTCCGTAGTCCCGATCATTTTGATATTTCCGGTCTTCCTGATAGATTTAGGGGCTTAGGCTTGATTGATGATGCCTGTTGGGACGCTTTTGCCCTCTGCATGTTTAGGACCTTGTTTATGGTCTACTCTTTTGGGATTTGTCATCGGGCTCTGCTGGATGTAGTGGTTCACTGTCGCTTGGGTAGAGATGTTGTACCTTTGATCCTGGGGGAGAATTTTCATGCTCTTGATAGGTTAGCTACCGGGAGGCGGTACATGCACGGGGGCAGCCCATTTCTCTTGACTCTGTGGCTGATGGAGCGCCTGGGGGTTATTCGCGAAACTTCGGATATGATCAAGCCTTGGACATTTGCCAGGAGAGGGGTTATTGTGGATTTTGATGATCAGGGCTCGTGGGAGCGTTGGATGGCTGGTCGCCGAACAGATGATATCAGATGGTCGGTGCCTCATTGGCGGGTGGAGACTCGGAGAGTACTTCAGGATGGGTCTCACGTGGTTATGCTTCCGGGACTTTCTCAGTCCAGCTTTTACATTTCGGCTCCGGTTCTGAGACAGTTTGGCTTGGAGCAGGTTCCTTTGGAGGATTTTGATGATATAGCCACTAGGGTGGTGGCTTCTGCTAATATGGATTATCCTTCGGTGTTTTCATTTCTTTCCCGAGCATGGAGGTATGACGTCTTTCCTCCTCGGGTTATCCTCAGGCGTCCGAGACCTGTGTTTCTGACCACTTGGTACTTGGATTGGTACGAGAGGCATTTGGGAGAGACTCAAATGGCTATTTTGAGACGGCGTGAGGCCATTGCTGGTGCGGAGGACCTGACAGTTTCGGAGAGGAGGAGGGCCGAGGCGAGGGGCAACCCTGATGATAGGAGCGGAGATGTTGTGACCGACTATGAAGCTTATGTCAAGAGACAGGAGAGGAGGACTCCTATGTTACCAGCTCAGCTACAAGAGATGAGAGATGACGCTAGGGCTACTAAGGCCCCGACGGAGGCCGGTTTGATAGATCCTGTTCCTATACCGAGCTTGGTAGGAGGAAGACCGACATTTTTCCCGTTCGTAGGAAGAAGACCCGAAGGGGAAGAAGAGAGGTGATGCCGATTTAGCGGCTTAGAGTGACCTCGAGGTTTCCGAGTATCCCTTTCTTGTTGTAGCAGACACATTAGTTTGATTATGTATCTTAGTTTCTTTTAGCAGGTTGTCAGTTGTAGGGATGAACCGAGCTTAGACTCATCAAAAAGCTTTTAACTGTAATGAATATGTGAATTACTTTAGAGTTTTTCGAGACGCTTTCATGGTTTGACAAAGTATGTCTTTTATTTGTGTTTTAGATCGAACCGTTTCCGGCTGCCTATGTTCCCTTCGAACTAAAGGGCTCAGGTCTTCGTAGCTCGACCCGATTAGTTTTTTTTTGTTTTTTTGTTTTTTTTGTGCAACCTGTTTTTACCTAGGCCGCCCTTTTCGGGTTTTCAACCTAGTTGGGTATTACTCTTTTAGCACTCTTTTTTTTGATATTATTTTTTTGTTTTTTGTTTTTTTTTTTTTTTTTTTTGACTCGTTGTTTTACGCGTAGTATACTCGCGGCTTGTCACCATTCACTTTGGGTGTACAAAAAGGATTTCCGTCGAGGTCTGCAAGTTGCATGGCTCCTCCGGAGAAGATCTTACGGACGA